>VZTB01015794.1:331819-568380 GCA_013397245.1 Thryothorus ludovicianus
TAAAAGAAAAAAAAAAAAAAAAAAAAAAAAAAAAAAAAAAAAAAAAGTGGGTGTTCTTTTAGGATGGAAGTGCTACCCATCAGATCAGGACATCTAGCAGAGTCCAGAGCTCAATTTGATTGAGTGGCACCCCCAGACTGCTCTGAAGTCCCTGCCAGGCAGTGTGGGCAGTAAATTGGCTGCTGCCTTGGATGGGTTTGGCTCTGGGGCTTTGGCTGGGCAGCTCCAGCACCCCCCATGCATTTCTCTAACAAAAGAGGAGTTTTATCCTTGAGGTGGGCAAGGGAGCTCATCCCTCTAGATCCTGAATGAACTCGGGCTCTTCACCAGCCCTGAAGATTGGTCTGGGTTCCTCCTGCCCAGTCTCATGGAATGTATGAGCTGCCAGCATCATTCCATTTGTCCTTTGGGGTTGGGGACAGCTCTTGGTGCTGGTTTTGCTCCCTGGAGCAAGGAAGGAGCTCTGGGCACACAGGGAGCAGCTCCTGGCTGCTGTGGTCAGGGCTCAGCAGGGATGGCAGCTGGAGCTGAGGACACCAGGGCTGTGCTGAGCCTGTGTGAAAATCACTTTCATTCACAGCCAGAATTGCTGCACGTGGTTTCCCAGCATCTCTCCAACTTCCAGCTTGACGGTGAGTAAACATTACCTGTAACAAATGGGAAACTGCAATTGCATTAATTATTTTTCAGCCACGAGTCTGAAATCTTAGTCACAGGTTTAGTGATTTATTTGTTTTTATATAAAACACAAAAGTAATGCTGGAAGTGACTAGAGAGGAGCTCAAGAAACAAGAGAGAAACTTCAGTTAAAAGACCTATCAGTCAATCTGTCTTGTTCTGTAAATTGTGGTGAAGGAATTTTCCTTTTTTTTTAGACAGTATTTCCTCCAATGATTATATAATCTTGGCTTTTGGGTCTGAATTTAGTTCTTCAGCAGGCATCAGGACAGAAAAGTGGATGCCAGAAGCCTTAAAAGGATTAGTGCTCCATATAGAAGCAATCAAATTGATTTGTGAATTAGGGGTCCCTTCACAGAAGTAATAAAGTTTTCTTTCTGCAAGCAGTGAAATTTCTTTCTTGTCAGGTGTCAGTGTGGCCGTTCTGCGTTGGTGTAAATACGGGCAGGGTGCTCAGGGCAGGAGCAGAACGGGCAGAGTTTAACCCAGGAAAGGGAGCAATCAGTGAGTGGAGCTGCTCCGCACCAGCTGCAAACACAATAACACTGGGACACCCAACTGTGCTCTTGGAAAAGGGTCCCTGGTGGCTGCAGTAGCTGTGCAATGATTTCAGATGATGTTGGTAATGAAAACAGCTCTCAGAGGTGCTGAGGGCCGTGCTGCTTGCACACCAGGCTGCACTGCAGCTGAGGTAATTATCCATCTCAGAAAACTTGCCTTCCCCTGGTGATTGATTTCAGCTGGGTTAAAATGCTGCCTAACAGCCTGGCTCCCAGCAAGATATACAGAAGATTTCAAAATCCTGTCCTGAAGCGAGTCTGAAACAAAAGCAACTGAAAAAAAGCCAGTTGAGGACATTTGGATGGAAAAAGATCTCTAGCAAGCAGGTTTAACTTCCCAGGAAACAGAATTCAACCCTAAGAACATGAAAAGGGAAGAAAAAGATTTTTCTTCAGCTGGAGATTGAAAGGGTGAGTGGGTGTCAAATGGGCAGCTTAGCAATTAGTGGAGAAAGTTAATGCTGTTCTTGCCAGAGGCGTATCTGAAAAATTTATAGAGGATTTCCAAAGGAACGGACTGGGGCTCACCACGAGTGCCCAGGTGAGGAGCACAGCTGGGCTGGCAGCACCTGCAGGGGCAGAGCTCAGGAGGTGCAGCCCCCAGCCCTGGGGGAGCCCAGCAGCCTCTGCAGCCCAGCCAAAGGGTTTTGGGGCTGGGTGTGAGCAGCCCTAACCCACAGCCTGAACTGACAGGCAGGCTGTGTGCAGCTTCCCAAAGGCCTTTCCATATCCTCAGATATAAAAATTTAATCAGACTCCAAGTATTTTTGTGTTTTCCAGAGTTGTCTAAGTTATGACAGGTACATACCTAAAAAAAAACCCAAATACAACTTGGCAAAATGTAACAATGGAAAGGAGATTCTGTGCTGGATTTGCTTTGTTCCAAATGAATTCTTTCCAGGGCTGATCCTTCCGTGTGTTTAGATACAGAGAGACAAAATCTCACCAAACCTGGGGCTATTGGACTGCAGAAGTGACAATGCCTGAGCTCTGAAAAGGGTTTATGAAGGGCAGGCTGCAAATTGCCAAGGCCAGAGCATGGGAGGGGGCACTCAGGAGAAATTTAGATGGCACTTCTGTTTTCTGACACATTTGGACACAGCACAAAGCTTCTGG
Source organism: Thryothorus ludovicianus (assembly GCA_013397245.1). Classification (NCBI taxonomy): domain Eukaryota; kingdom Metazoa; phylum Chordata; class Aves; order Passeriformes; family Certhiidae; genus Thryothorus; species Thryothorus ludovicianus. Next base: position 334,174 of record VZTB01015794.1, read on the forward strand.
TAGGGTTTATGAAATCCTGGTGGGGCCCAGGCACAGGATCTGCAGGGAAATCCCTGGGCCTGCCCCAAATTATTGCCTCATGTCAGCAATTTTATGGACAATACAAAGCTCCATGGATGCTAGTGACTATTTTTTTTTTTTTAGGTTGCACAGCTGAAGTCATGCATGGGGAAGTATTCCTTCTCCAAAAACATCTATTTGATTGTGCTCTATATCTTAGTGTACTAGAACTAATCCACTAAAATATTCATGTAGCAAAGAAAAATGGGAATAAAAAAAACAGTAAAGTATGTGCAGCGTGTCAGAATTAATGCACCAAGTGGAACATTAACTTTTGTATTTCTAGGATTTTTTTAACCTTGCTACCTTAATGGCATTCTGAAGCAGCATTTTATAGTCAGTATTTTTCTTTTTAAAGTTCAAAGATTAAAATGGAATAAAGGTAGGAAGGGGAGGGGTAAGTGGAAGAAGATAAAAGAGCACCAGGAACTGTAGAGCTGGGTCCTTTGATTGGTAGGTACAGCTCATAAACACCTTGAATTAATAATTTCCTACATAGAATGAAATTCCAAGCAAGTAAGCATAGAAAGTTATGCAATAACTAAGTAAAAATTCATAAAACTTTTAATGAGGTTTAAGAGAACCAGAGGCAGATCTGACCCTCAGATTGTCTTAAATGAATTTCACCTTCACATGTCTGCTTTCTAAATGAGTGTGCATGAAACATTAATACTTTTGCATGGAAAATCCCACATCTGGATTGTCTTTTCATTTTAGCTATGGAATTCTGCTGCACACGTACTGAACTCTGGGCTTAATAAAGAACCACCTTTATTAAAACATGATTTTTAAAATTATATGACCAGTTTGCAATGTTAAAGGGGTCTGAAAATCCAAACTGTTGAATGGTTTTTGAAAATATTGAAAGTGACTGCCTGACTCTGTTCTGCCCCCAACTACAAATCAGGTGAAGCCTTTCATGCTCTGACTCTGAGGGAAACAATGAAAACATCTTTGGCAGCAAGATAGTTGTGGAAAACTCTATTCCAGACTGGAAATGTTATGGAACAGGAGGGTGTGAGAACAAAAGAGAAAAAGGAACCCCAGTGGTTGGTGCTGAAGGCAGTTTGCCAGGCAGAGCTGCGCTGGCCCTGCCCAGCCCTGGTTTGGGCTGGGGAGAGCACAAAACCCTCTCGGAGTCTGGGTGGTCCTGATCCACCCCCAGCTGTTCCTGATCCACCCCCAGCTGTTCCTGATCCACCCCCAGCTGTTCCTGATCCACCCCCAGATGTTCCCGATCCACCCCCAGGTGTTCCCCAAATGTTCCCGATCCACCCCCAGGTGTTCCTGATCCACCCCCAGCTGTTCCTGATCCACCCCCAGGTGTTCCCCAGCTGTTCCCCAGCTGTTTCTGATCCTGCCCAGGGCTCAGGGGCACCTCACAGCTCTTCCTGCACAAAGTCCATGGCAAGGGCTGTTCTGGTGGCAGCTCCCCAGTGCAGCACATTTTATCTTAGAGTTTGAGAAGGAACTTTAATCCTATCAGAGAAAAAAAAGATCCCCAAAGCATCCTTGAGTCACAAAAATAAACTTGTCCAAGTTGTTTTAAAATTGTATCTTTTAAAATGCATTTTACAATTTTAATAGGACTTCAAGCTTTAAGATATTCCTTCATTTTCTGGCTGGAAAAACTCCTTTAAGAATTAAATTGAATTGTGCAGAAATATTCATGGCTGAGCATAGAGAGATATGAATCAATACAGAAATAAAACCAAACTAGAACAGAAAAAAAATTCCAGATGCTTCCCTGTCCCCAGTTTCCCTCTAAACTTCATGACACACCTTTAGTTAAGGATATAATGAAGGTCACTGGAATGAACAAGACATCTTGTCTCTAATTAAAAGATTTCTTCATTGACTTGTGTTGTACAAAATTCTCATTTGTTTTGTGTTTGCTGTAATTACAGGCAGTCTCCTGTCAGGCAGCTCCGTGCATTTCTCTCCATGTGTGCTTTAATCTGTACCAGGGGGCACAGGGGACAAGTGGGACATTGATCTTCCTGAAACAGCTTTTTCCCCTGCATAGGTTTCCATCTAAATAGAAATCTGATCCTTTCTAAAAAAACATGGCTTTAGCAAGGAGGGACTGACTTTTAGTTTCTCACTGCCCTGCTTATTGTACCGTAGGCTGAATTCACTGGTATTTTACACATTTCATTTGATAAATGTGCATGAATCCCACGGGCTCCAGGAGCTCACAGAGTGTTTGTAGTGCTGGGATCAGCTCTGCCCTTCTTGGCACATGTTCCAAACAGGGACTGGTCCCTTCTTTGTGCTTTTTGTCTTGTACCACTGAAATCGTTCTCAGCTGGCCGGGAGGAGGGGTTTGTGCTTTGACAGCAGCCACTGAAAATGTGCCCTGCAAAGGTTCCTCCCTGGAGGTGGAATTGCCCTGGCAGAGCCTCCATGGCAGGAGTGGTTTGCCCCGTGGGCTGATGAGCTTTTGGCAGTGGACAGACCACGGGTGCTTGTGGGCTGCCAGTGCTCTCTGGTTTGTGACTCCTGCATTAGCTAACAAAGTGATGCTTCTCTGTGAACTGAAGATATGACTGCAGTATTTTCATGACCATCTCTCAGATCTCTTCCCCTGCTCCCTCAGTTACTGAATCACCATCTGTATTTATCCTGTGTGGTACCAGCATTCTCTTATCCCCATTTTCACAGATGAAAAAATCATTAAAAGAATTTTGTGGTAAAGAGGAGTTCTGCCTGTTGCTTTGCTGTCAGAATATAATTGACAAACTCCTTGGTTTGGAGGCTGACATCTCTTTAATGGTCTCACCACAATTTCCTATTTTCATTTTGTCCCACAGACTAACAGCTAAAGCCGTCGCTGTTCTCTTACCGATCCTGGGGAGCTCGTGGATCTTTGGCATTTTGGCTGTCAATGCCCACGCTCTGGTATTCCAGTATATATTTGCTGTTTTTAATTCACTACAGGTAAGTACCTGGTGGGAAAATTTATGGCTACAGAAGTGCTTCTGAGATCCAATTAAATGGATCATTAGTAATGTTTTCCCATGTTTATCCTTATTGCATTTTATTCTGTATTCCTTCCTCTGTCTTTTAAGTCTGTGCTAAGTACAGAGTGCTGGCAATTGTCTTTGTTTGAACACTTTGTATCCCACTCCTCAGTGTTTCCAGTAGCAATTATTAAATAAATGAGACAGCACTGAGCTTCCGAAATGAAATGAAATGAAATGTATTCTTCCAGCACAGGCAGGATTTTTCAGTAGAGATACCAGGCCAATTTTTCAGTGCCAATTTGTGGCTTCATTACTGAGACTAAATGAAAGCAAACAGAAGTTTATGGGAAAGATCAAAAGCGGAGCTATTCCCTGTGCTGCACAGAACTCCTGCACGCAGGAAACTCAGCCTCATCTTCTTGGCACAGCAATGCAGAGAGCAGCTCAGTCCAAGGAGCAGCCTGAACCTCTGCTGGGCTGTAAGCAGACAATTCAGTGGAGGCACAACCCTCCAGAGTGTTACGGTTCTTTCCCAAGCACTGGTTATAAAGAGGAAGAAAAAGCAATCTCCTGTAAATCCTTTCTTGTCTTGGGAACAAACAGCACTCTGGATACAAAAATAGTGAATGCTACCGCCAGAAAAATAAAATTGTTTTGTGAGGGGAAGGGATGAGACCCTTCCACTTTGCATTGGACTAAAAGCCCAAAGAAAGCCAAAGTCTTCTGTGAAAATTTTCCTTGTGCTAAGACCTTGCTTTTCTCATCTGAAATGTCCTGCCCTGGTGTTTCCCTAAGAGTGTTTTCCTCTCCTTGGTCTTTGCAATCACAAACAAAAAATTCTTCTGTTGACATGAAACAAGAATTAATGCATATTTTCCCTTAGTACAGCAAAGTCTGGGAGGTGTTTCTTAACAGGAATCGTTCTAGACAAGCCCCACAGTAACCTAAAGCTGCAGGTTTCTCCAGTTCCACTTGGGACACTCTGGTTTAGTGCACTCAGGTATTTATAGGGCTCCAGCTGCCTGATGTCTGCTCTGTACCATTCTGAGGGAAACACGATTGTATTTGATTCTTCACAGCCAGCCCTCACTCTTCTCCCTTTTTTCTGTTTTCAGGGATTTTTCATGTTCCTGTTTCACTGTCTGCTCAACTCAGAGGTATGTAACCAAATAGTGTGAGCAAATTTGGTGATGCCAAATTCAAAGGACATAAGCGTGAAGCCAGAACAGACTTTCTCCAACACCATTGCCTGCTCTGTCACTGATTGCCTTTTCCTTTTAATTAATCCATGACTCTCACCCAGGCATGGAATTTGTTTTAATGAGCATAAGGAAGGTTTGAAGCACAGAACAGAGGGAAGAGGAGCAGCTCAGGAGTCAGGAGAGGAGCTGTCCTGGAGCTGGAGGGGCTGGGCAGGCATGGCCTGCACTGCCAGGAGAAGCAGCTTAAAAAGAGGAGGGAGCAGGACTCACTCTGGTAGTCCCTGCTGGGGGGCTCTGCTACAGCTGCAGTTCCAGGGAGGAAAATAAATATTATTCTCAGTGAAACAGACTCTTGGATGTTGCTCATGCAGTCCTTAATGGGAAACCACACTGAGTAGAAGATATTCCAGGTATTTTTCTTGGCAGGAAGTTCAGGTTTTCGTAGGGGATTGAGGCATCTTTTTGCATTAAGGCTGTATTAGAGCAAGTGGGATAAAGCCAAGACAAGGCTGATGTAAATTTGGCTTGCATCCTCTTCTCCCATGGCAGATAGCAGAAAATGTTCAGCAGCAAGGATTACTGGAAAGAAATGGTTTTTAGGAGACCCATTTCCAGCACACTGCCAGGGCAGTGGCAGCTTTGGCTCCCCACAGTTCTTTTCCTGGATATTGATGAGTAGCTCTGTCCATAACCCGCTGCTGCTTCCTGTGCAACAGCTCTTCCACAGAGAAATGATTATTTATTAATATTTGCCAACCTATTCCATCTCAGAGCATTCACTGATGTGATCTCTGCCAAAATCAGTTTGGAGAGTCAGGTCTGACAGCAAAACTCTTGATCTTTATTGAAATCAACTAAAATTAAGCAGGCAGGTTAAAGGTAGGGAGGAAAAATATTTCTTTATTCTATTCTCTTCTCCCCCAGGCTTACAAAATCTTCAAGTTTCAAATGTTTTATATCAAATACAAATATTTGAATTGCTGTCATTTTTTCAGGAACCTCATGAGAAATTAAATTCAGAAACTTTTCAGAATTTATATCCTCAAAAAACAGTTTGTACATAGCTGATGTGAGCTGTCATTTTTGGAGAGCAGATCCTACTGGCTCCATCATAGGCTGTGCATATCTAAAATACTCCTTTTAGCTAAAGAGTGGGAATTCTTCTCGAGAATTTCTTTCTGAGAAGTAAAACTCAGATATTGTAAAGAAACATCCATAGACTGGGTATAGAAGTGGCTGGGTGAAAAAGGGCTTTATTCCCAGGGCACCCAGACAGAAATGCACAGGTATTACAAAGATTCACAGGAGAATGGGCCAAGATGGTGAAAAACTGTCCTTGACCTCCACACCTGACACTGGTCAGTCACTTCCAGCCATTAATCCTTGACAAATCTCACCAAATCTCACCTGCTCCTCTCACCATCTGTCCTTTCTGCAGCTGATTTTCACCTTGGTGAAGAACATTGCTCCATCTTTAGGGAGTTTCATCTTTAAATGGCTCAGTTTACAGCAGGCTGGCACCTGCTTTGTGTGCTGGTGGAACCTGGATATTTCAGGGTCTGTGAAGCCCAGGGAGTGCCTGCCTGAGTGGGGCACCTCGTGCTGCAGCCTGGGGCTCTGTATTTAGACAGAAAATGTGAAAGTGTCCTGGTGGAAAGGCCATAAGGACAAAGGAAAGTGTAGGGGTGGATTGTTTGTTTTTTAACAGCACAGTGACATTTGTGTGGAAGAAGGAAAAAGGGGAAAGGATTGCAGGCTGCACCTGTGAAAATAAACACGGCTCTTTCAGCTGATTTCACTGTTTTTGCCAAAGGTCAGAGCTGCCTTTAAGCACAAAACCAAGGTCTGGTCCCTCACCAGCAGTTCAACACGCAACATCAATGTGAAGCCCTTCAATTCAGACATTGTAAGTATTGCTCCTTTTTCTTCCCCCCATTGTATTTGAGAGTGCTCCACATTAAATTCTGTTGGAAAGAACAGAGCAGCCCCATGGGTATTTTTAGTACCAACCTAATGCAAGGTGTAGGCAGGTGGAACCAGCAATCATGAAGCTGCAGCTCCAGTTTTGAAAGCAAAGGACAAAACTGTGCTTTCTGGGAAACTCTCAAATAAGAGCAAACACAGCTTTATGAACTCTGGATGTGGTTCAGTAAGGAAATTCCACCAATTGCAATGGACTTGTGCATTCCAGCAGCATCTTGGCAAGGTCTTGCTCTGATGATGGGGGCTCTCTGACAGGGCATTCTCACTCTTAAGCCAACACGTGAATATGCTTTTCTAGCTCTCCTTAGGTTGTCTTGAGGCAGAAGACATTTGTTTTTGTAAAGACATCTGAAGTGATAGCTATTATTAAGTGATCGTTGCCAATCACCTCAGATCCTGGCAATAACTGTTTAAAAATCCTTTATGGCACATGCTCTCAAGACCCTGTGACAACACTGTAATGTAAATAGATGCTTTCAAGCTTTTATTTCATCCAGGAAAGTGTGGCTTGGCAAAATAAATAAATGGATTTTCTATACTATTTTATTTTCCAGATGACTGGGAACAGGCCAGGCACAACTCCCACGAAGGTGAACACCTGGGATAAAAGCACCAATTCAGCGAACCGCATTGATTTATCAGCAGTGTGACAGGAGTAGCAGCTCCTCAGAGGAAATCAAGCCATACATCCAGGACCTCTGACACCGTGTCCACCAGCTTTTTCTCACTGCTAGTAACAGTAGAAAACTGGGGTTTTTAAATCACTGCCTAATGAATTGCCATGTTGTTTTGTTGAGTAAATAGCCCTTGTTGCTTGCCTTCAAAACTGTAACACGTTCTAGCACTTGGCTATTAGCAATACCTGTAAAAATGACCAGCACAAATATACACTGGACGGTTTTGTCAGCAATGATGAAAACACAAGGTATGCAAGAAGGGCTTTTTGCTCTCTGAATCATTCCAGCTCCCAGAACTGAGGGAAAGCAACATACCTCTGTAAAGATGGATTTTTGTGCTCTAAAATGAAATGCTTCCCATTGAGATGCTGTAATGAGACTATTCCAGACTTGCTGTGCTCTCTGTTTACATTCGTTACCTTACAGAATTATCAAAGTGAAGTTGATTCAAAATACATAGTATGGTGTTTAATCTACGTGCTACAAGGAAGCCAGGACTTGAGGGAGGAGCAGGTTCCAGCTCCTGCACTGCCAGAGGGGTGTGGATTAGCAAGGCCAATGAGCACAAGGGCAGCACCTGTACCGTGTCAGCCTCCTGGATGTGGCCTTCAGCATTTCAGAGCTCCCTGTCATCAGCAGGAGCAGAAATGGCTGTGGCTGTCCCACAGCAGCCCCCAGCACCTCTGTTGCTGATCTGTGTCTGCTGACACGTTGCCACACAAATTATTCCCCTGCTCTGCCTGCAGCTTCGGGATGCAATCAACAACTCCCCATCAAGTGCACTTTGCAAACTTGCTGTGGCTTCTGGAAATGCAGACCTGGCACTGTGAGTGATCCTCCTCCTCTGCTGCTCATTTCGAGACACTGAATTCCTGCCACAAAGATGCCACACTGACACACTGTGAAGACAGCCAGCCTCCCAATCAATCTATGTATTGTTTCCTGCAGACAGCTTTAAACAGGTCTCTGCAGTCTCTTTTGTGGTTTTAAACTCTGCTCAGCATTTGGTAGCTTCTGCTTTGCTGCTGCTATGAAGTGCCTTTAAGGAGGAAAAAAACCCTGTGGTTTTTCTTCTGCCCAGTGTTTGTGGGTTCTCAGAGTGGTGTTTGGAGCACGAGGCCACCCCAGCTGTGCCAAACCTGCACCCTCCCAGCCAGAGTCGGGGAGGGTCCAGCCCCTGGCAGTGGCCAGAGCCCTCACGGGACCTTGCTCTGGGATTATTCAGCATCCAGGGGCTCCAGAGGGACTTCCCCAGGTGAGGTTCCCCTCCACAGGGTGGCTTTGCAGCCACACTCCTGATCCCAGCTCTCCCTTGTTTGCAGCAGGCAGAAAACAGGCAAGTCTTCAAATTCATGTCTTGCTAATGTGCTTCACGTTGGGTTTCTCTAACGTTTATTAAATGTTTGTGTCTTCAGCAGCTCAGACCATTCCTGGTCCCAGTGAATGTGCCATTGGTTTCCAAGAGAAAAGGTATTTACACTCCAGTGTGCAGGGTGGAAATTTTCTATTTCATCAGTTATGGGTATTATGAATTTAGTGAAGTGTTTAATTCAAAAGACACAGAATTGAAAGTTTAGAAAAACTCTATGCGTTTAATTTCTGTTTGATCCAAACCAAGTTTTGTCCATGTTTCCCTCCTGCACTAAAAAAAAAGGCTCTGTTTCAGTTTGGCCCAATCTCTCCTGCCTTTTCCCCTTCCTTGCCAAGATTTGTTGGTGTGATCCCCACACTGGAAGCCCAGAGTCTGCCCAGGTTTGTCGAGCTTTCAGCTCCAAACATTCTCCTGAAATTATTTCAGCTACACCAGATCTGTGCTGGGTTTGTGCAGCTGGAACAGAGCAGAGCTGCACATCACACTTACACAGGCATGAAATCCATGGGCTTTAATCTCATGTCTCCTAATGCTCAATGGCCCCAAACAGGGGGTCAGTAAAAGCTAAATATGTAGATGGCTGTGTCTTTATTTTGGCTTTTGTGTATGGTTTTCTCCTTTCAGCTTTTTCTGCACTGCTCTGTCTTACAGCTGTGCAAATATATGGGCTTTTCTTGGCCTGAAAATATTTTTTTTTTTCCCAAAAGACCCAGTAGACAGAGCTCTCGGAATGTACAGAGGAGACAGAATAGAAGAGTACTGTGATAACAGTGTTCAGAGTTTGTATTGTGTGCAGACAATGTATTTAAGCATATTTTTTATACTGGAGCATATGAGTTCTTTTGATTTTAGTTTGTTTCTTTGGTTTGTTTTTGGTTTTTTTACACTGTGACCACAAATATAGATTGAAACTCTCCTTGATCATTTCTCTTCTAATCATTGTATTATAGTGCAAAGTTCTGTGAATGAACCAGACAACATATAAAAGCTTCTTTTTTTTTTTTTAATCTTAATTTTTAGGAGCATTCCCCTTTGCACAATTTTCATTACCTGCCTTTCCTCCTGTGCTGCATTGGTCATTTTCTGACTGCCCAAGGTCCATTTGAAACAAACCCTGAGCAAGGGTGGCAGTACCAAGCAGCCGTGGTACGAAGGGCTAAATAAGAATTTCATCCAGGTGTGCTCTGTTTTAAACTTGCTCACCAAAAATAAGGCAAGCATGGAAATGTTTGATGCTTTTGAAAGGGACATGGGAGTGCTCTGTGCTGAGGGAGTTTGGCCACCCTGTGCCTGCTGAGCTCCTCCCGTGCTGTGCCTGCCTGGCCATGGAGCAGTTTTATCTTGTTCCTGCCCACAGGGCTTGGAGCACTGAATTTATCACACTGCAGTGGGGATGGGGCTTCTCCTGTTTTTGATAAACTGGTGAAAATCCCCACAAGGCACAAGTGTGTTCTATTGCCATCGATATCCATTCTTTTTGTTTGATTCGAAGTGTTTTTCTTGGTACTGAAGGCAGCAAATGTACTGAATAAGAAATGCTCAAATGAATCTTTAAACAATTTCTTCCTGTCCTCAGTCTCTTGAAGCTTGAAAATCTTACAGTTTATTTATGGGCTTGTATATAGCAGCTATTACAATATTTTTTTTGGGACAGCATCGTTTTGTCAACAGTATGAAATCTTAATTGAATGAAATGTGAGTTTTAAAAATAGGTAATGTAGCAAGAATGACTTTGCCAGTAAGTAGTAAAATAATTTAGTTTTGTTGTTCTTTCCCACTCAAATAAATAAGAAATCTTAATTTCCTAAAAGGACTTTGTATTTGTTAAAATTATTCTTTTGATGTGGGTTGTAAACAACAGCATGACAACGAAGGCTCCCTCTCAGTGCTATTTCTGCAATTATACAGCAGAGCTTTTCTGCTGTGGGAGACCTGCTGTGTGTCAGGGTGCAGGCAATATTTCTGTTAAATTCTATACCCAGGGAAGGGCTGTGCTGAGCCTCACCAGCAGAAAACATTTCTGGGATCCAGGCAGTGCAGGGCCAGGGCCAGGCCTGGCCTGAGTGGCTGGGACTGAAGTTTTGGCTCCAGTTGGGGTTTCAGACCCCAGCTCAGGAGTGCTGGGTTTTTAACTAACACTTCTTGGATGACAACTTTATTTCTCTTACACCCTTATCTGCAAAGGATAATGTCAATCCAGAAACATCAGTTCTCAATCTCCTCAGCTCCCCTGCAGGGGTGCAGTCCTGCAGCTCTCCTTTCCAAATCTGGTTCTGTGGTGATTCACAGGCTGCCAGCTGACAGACATGGCTGTGTGGATGTGGTGAGCTGTGGAAAAATACCTTGAGCAATTACATGCTGAAAATTAAAGATTGGAATTTAGATGAAAAAGGTTTTTCATCCTCTTTCAGTAAACCTTCCCTTTGTACCCTTTAAAATCAGGTAGCAAGGCACACATAAAAGGAAGCTTTCTTGCTATTTGGTGAAACACAGAGGTTATTGATATTTATCATTCGTGACAGAATAATAAATTAGGTCATTTTGGCACTGGCTTACATCATGTTTGCCTTTAAAAATATTTTCATTATATCTGTGTTATGCTTGGCTGACTGTGTGTCATGGATAGTTATTGCTATAATTGCCCTTGTTCACACGATTTTCCTTCTTGGTAATCCCATATGTTCTTGGAATTCAGAGGCCATATTTCATCTTGTCAGGGATGATTACAGCACTAAATGTGCCACTGACATCAGCATCTCCAGCAGGTGCTGGCAGGGGGCAGACCCTGAGCCACGAGGGATGCTGAGCTCTGCTCCCTGGAGCTTCCCCGGAGCATCCCAGCCCTCAGGGATGCTCCAGGAGAGCTGCTCGAGGCTGTCTCCTTCACCTGTACCAAAGGCAGCTGAAATTTTCCCTCACCCCTGTTATTTTCCATTGTTACTGGATAAAATCAGGCTTGATTGGGCACTGTGTGTGTTTCTTTAAGCATTCTCCAGGCTAAGCATTTGCTGATATCAACTCACAAACAGAGAATAAAGCATAAAACAGTTCAAGAAAAAAAATACCTCTAACCAAAACACACATACACAAAAAACCACACCAAAACTGCAGCATAATTAGCAACTCTGCCATTGTAAAACCCTAGTTTTAGTTCATGCTCATAATATTGTGGAGAAAATGCAGAATAAAATAAATCCAAGTTTTTACCCTCTAAAATATCAAAACGTTTCTTGGAGAAATTGGGCCTTATATAGTAAGTTTTAGACAACTTAAAATTCATATTAGGTTGATTGTAGGATGTTTCCTTCAGGTATTTTTATTTCAGATTCTTCATAGATCAACTAAATGTGACTCTTCTGTGATGTGATGTCTTCTTGCTTTGCCAGTCATGTATCACTAATTTGTGATATTTTCCCATCTCTAAAAGGAAAGAAAAAAATGAGAGTGGAATACATGAGCATGTGTTCATAGAGGAAAAAAGGCAAAGCTCAGTCCTTGCCCCAACCTGTGAGCCTTTCACCCTCTGTGCTGGGGACTGTGTGGGAGGCTTTAGGTTCTGAAGCTCAGCAGCTGTGAATATCTGCATGGACAGCTTTTTGCAGCAGCAGCAAAGAGCATAATTGATAAAAGAATGGTCTGTGGAGAGCAGAATATTGTGCATTTAGATTGTATATTATGCATTGAAATCTCTGATGGGTAGTCAATGGGCACAGAGCCTGTTTACCTGCAAACCAACATAAAGCATGCAGAAAGAATCCCAGAATTAGGCCTTAAAAGCCAGTCTGTCCATTATTTGCTATTTCCCTGCTTATATCCTCTTCAGGAGTGAGCCCTCAGCTGAATCCAGAGGGTGCCTCATGGCAGGTGGGGTTTGCACCCCTGAGACCTTGCAGGGGAGAGCTCAGCTGCAGAGCCAGGATGTGTTCCCTGCCTGTGTCTCCTCCCTGCACAGGGCAGCTGCTGCTGCCTTCCACAGAGCTCTCGGGTACCTCCTCCCCCAAACCCACTAAGGAAAATGAATAACCACAGGAAAAGTGATGGCAGGGCATTTGTCACAGGCAAAAAGCCACCCCAGTGCAGCAGTGCGGGGTTTTCCTCTGTTTTTCCAGTCGGGGAGCAGGAATCTCCCAGAGCATCACAAATCTGGATTTCTGCATTCAGTTCTATGATACAGATGGAAACATAGTGTGAAAGATGCTTCCTGGCTGTCTGAAGGCATTTCTCTCAAATTCACTTATTGTTTTACACTTGCTGAATAGTCTGCCTCAGACGCTCAGAGCAGGGTCCATTTGTGCTGCAGAAGAAAATAACTCCTGCTGTGCTCTGCTGTCATAAGAGCAGAGATTATTTGGATCAGGGGAGCCACTTACGAGCATTTCAGTGGGCAGAAAGGGGAATAGTTGTGCTATGACTCCAAAAGAACCACTTCTGTGAATAATTTCTCTTTGAATCCACAGCAGTTCAAATCAAACAAACTTCTGAAATCTCTTATTTTCAGTGTGTTGTCAGCCTAGAGCCATGGAGGAGTGGACACCACTCGCCCAGGAGGAGCCTGGAGCCCAGCAGTGCCCTGTCAGTCCCAGCTCTGCTCTGGGCTGGTGTCACCAAGTCCCCACACGGGCTGGCCCAGCAGGAGAGGCAGCTGAGGCAGCCCTGGGGAGGCTCTGGGCAAGGACAGCGCCTTCAGTGCTGCTGCCAGCCCTGAATCAGCAGCTTTCAGCAAGGCTCCCCACCTGGAATCCTCTGCAGAGCTCACAGGTGTCTGCAAACACCTCCCATGCCACTCTCACACCATCCACAGCTCCTAATCACCAACAGCAAAACATTGTGAGCAGCAACTTTTAACAACATCTCCTCATTAGGAAAATGTTTGGTCCTGTGAACATCTAACTGCAAGAAAAACACAGTCCCTTCTGGCTGTGCATCAGTGCAGCAATTTAACAAGGAAAGAGAGATAATCTTCCTCCATATCAGAGCTCTTCATTTAATAGAGCTATTTTTTCAGATAACAGCCTCAGTAATGACACCACAAGAAGTGCTCACTGGGAAGCACAAAACAGCTTAAGTCTACTTTCTTTCTGTGTGCTATAATTTGTGAGACATTGCACCTTCCCAGTGAGAAAGGAAGAACTTAGAGTTGTGGCCCCTTGTTTTCACTGCATAAATAGACAGCATCCTGTTCTTTTAGCAATTTGAGAGCTAAATTTCTAACCTGATCATTAGCTACAAACAATTTGAATACTTTTTTAACATTTTCAGTTTGAATTGTATGTTTATTTTATGACCTTTAAAAATAAGCAGATTTCAAACTTTCAAATTCCAGATATTTATTTGGCAATTAACATTCTTAAAGTGCATCACTACCACTGGGTGCTTCCTTTAAGGACAATTCTATTTTTCATCACTTGTGTAGTCATTCCCCTAACTTCCCTGTTTCACCTGTCTGGCATTGTCTAGTCAAGTGAAACTGGAACAGATGTCACAAAATACAGGCAATTGTCTCCTACATGGCCTACAGGTACTGCTGCTTTTGCAGGATTAATTTTTGGGACTGGCATAGGGAAGAGGTTATGTTACCTCCACTTCTACCTTCTGCTTTCTCTCCCTACAGATGGTGGGTTTTATAAAATGAAAGTAATTGAAGTCAAACCGTGTTTGTCTGGGATGTGAAAGGCAGCTGGGCTCCATTCCTGGCCATCAAATATGTTCACAGGCCTTGCTCCCCTCTTCATTCTGTTAAGTTGATTACTCCCCTTCCCTTCCCATAAATACCCCTTCAGTTCATTTAACTCCTCTGGCATTTCTTACTCAGTCTTGCCAGAACTTTAATCAGATACTGCAAAGGTCCCTTGCTGCAATCTGCATTTCCCTTTTCTCCCATGGGACAGACACTGCTCTGCCTGGCTGGGGCAGTGAGGTTCTGTGAAAACCAGAAATTTGTGGCTGTCTACAGAGCTAGGGGTGTAGGTGGCTGATTTGTAAACACAGAAATCCACCCTTGGCCAAGAGTTTTTCAGAAAACATCCTCTGCAGACACTCAGTGAAGGAGATCCTGGAGTGCTGTGAATTGGCATCAATTAAATTAAGGGCTGACCCTTCTGAGGGCTCTGATCCTGGCCCTTTCCTCCCCTCTGCTTTTTGGCTCCTGTTCTGGGAGCCTCCTGCTTCTTTCTGGGCAGCCTTGGTGTTTGGGATGGCAGCTGCTGACCAAACACCTCCTCTTGCTGCCTGATTTACTTTTGTGCTCTGAACTTGGCCTGTGAGGGATTTTGAGGCAGTTTCTGCAGGAGATATTTCTCCCACACGGATAGAACAAGGGCACAAACATACAAGTAGCTGCTTTAAATTTCTGACAATCAGTAATTATTATTATTATGATTTACCCCTCAAGTGGACCCAGTTCTCTGCTCTCAGCACCTTGCAGTGGGCTGAGGGAGGGAAGGTGGAGAGGTTCCCACAGTGAATTAAGGTTTTTTCAGCCTTTACCACTCAGAGCCAGCAGAGTGCTGTGGGAATGGGGCCTTGGCCAGGCCCTGGTGTCCACCCTGGACTTGGGGCAGGCTTTGCTGAATGCTTCTTGCCACTGCTCTCCAACTTATTTTCTCTGCTACCTCATTACCTGCAAGGGTGCAGCAAATCAAGGATTTATCTGAAGAAGGAAACAATAGATCCAGAAAGAGCTAACATCTGGATAAACCCTGCCTCAGACACGCACAGCTGTAATTTGCTGTATTTCCATCCAAGTCCAGCCCATTCCCAGCCAGGAGCTGCTTCCCAAGCCTGCCTTGTTCCTGCAGCAGGTCAGCAGTCTCCATGGAAACCCAAACTGGAAGCAGCACTTAAAATGGATTTTCTTATTGATAATTCCATTGGCACTCTAGAGCAATGGAGAGGCCCTCCCAGAGGAGCAGCTGTTAACCAGCCCAGCACCTCCAGGCACCAGCTGCTCCCACAGACCCCGATTTCCTCGTGTCCTGTGGCTCCCTGTGGGCCTCAGCCAACAAGGAATTGAGTTTCAGGGCTCCAGGAGCCGAGCATCACAATAACAAGCACAACAGGAGTGTCTTGATGACACTGGATGACAAAGCAGCAAACGCTGATGCACCGCAGCCAAAAATTCACTCACTTCTCCTTAGTAACTGAAGACATCAGGAGATTTAAAGAGAGAACAGTAAACCGTGCCCTAATCTGAGAAAAGTATTCTCTGGAGCAGTTGTGTGTGCACTATTTACAGTGTTTACATGCTATTCATTATTGTTATTGATACAAATAACACTCCTGATGACAGCAAAAGTTTTTGTACTAACAGCACTAAACTTTGCATCAGACCTTGACCCAGTATTACCAGAGAAAGGCAATTTTCAATAAAGAAGGGAAAGACAACACTTTAAAACAAGTCAGCATAGCGGCCAGAAATGAAGATGATAAAGGACTTTTTTTTCTGTCTTTTGTAATGGTTGTGAACAGTTACCAAATCTATTTTGAAATATCATAAAATTCAGAACAAAATAAGAAAAAGACGATCACAATTTACCAGATATTATATTATTTAGTGTTCCTGGAAAAAGATAGTCCTGGTTTATGATCCAAATTCCAGATAAGAACTGGCAGCAAAGCAAATAGAATGAGAAAAGTTATTTTATATAAGGAAAGTGGCAGAAAGAGCCCATGTTTGTTATCTCGCCCAGAGCAGCCCAGTTCTCTGTCAGAAAAGGCAGCATTTACGATCAGTCTCATGAGGAAAAGTAGATAAAAGAGAAAAAATAAGAAATGAAAGGTGTCTGGGGACAAAGGACTAATTTTCCCTCCCTTCTATCTGGAAGGCCAAACTGAGGGAAGGCCAGCTTGTTTTGTTTTCTGTAAGCTCAGGTTTACCCAAGGGGAGCTGTTCCCCTTCCCTCTCTCCCAAGGACTGCTGCCTGGAGAAGGAGGAATCCTGCTGGAACAGACACTGTTGGAAACCCACATCCACTCTCCAGACTGGAGCAGCAGCACCTGAACCTGCAGAGGGAAGGAGAGGGCAGAGCCAGGTACAGGCACTGTGCCAGTGCTGGGGCTCAAACAGAACAGAATCCTTCAGATAAAATGAAAATTTGCCTCTAACTTTGACTGGAAGTTTGATTGCATCACAAAAGATTGTGTAGCTATTGCTCTTTACTGGGTTCTCTTCCTGTAAGTCTCTCTACTCAGGCCAAAAGGTCCCATCACTCATTTCCAGGTGAGACCAAACTGTTCATGGACTCCAACTATAGAAAAACACCAAAGTGGCAAAAGTTGCCTTTTGTTCTCCTGTGGATAAATAATTTCTATGAGACAAATGGGCTGTAACCACTTGACTGTTAAGCATTATTACACTGGTTCCCTTTTTTCACTATTATATGTACTCCTGATAAACTTGCAACAATTTTCCCAATCTTCTAATTACTGCCAGCTGTAACATAGTAGAGGTCTCCCTCAGAATTTACACCCTTCGGATATTTGTTGCTGATGGAACCCTTTTCCTTACAGTTAAGAAGAATTAAAGACTTACATCCAGCTGAACAGAAATGAGGCTCATACATTGCTGTCAGAGCCTGTCTAAGGAGTGATTGGTGACCACCATTTCTCTGCTTCTCATTCAGGCAGAAATCATTAGGAAAGATTTAATCAAGAAAGAGTAATGAACTTGATAGAAGCTGGCCAGACAAATGAGGAAATCACTTGACTTCTGTTAAAAGATGCTGGATTTTTTTAGTTAGGTCCTACATTTTTTATTGAGTTAATGTAACCTCAGTTGTCTGTTTCAGTTGAACTCCTGTTTCCCAGCTATAAGTCAAATTTTAAGTCAGATGCAAGCCTGCCACTCTTTAGACATTCCTGTATGCACATAGGTACATATCAGTATGTCTATACACCTTAAAATTTATGGTCTGAAAATCTGAGCTGTTTTGGTTGCCTCACATTTTCATTACTTTTAATTTTCTTGTCTTATTTATCTTCCAATTAAGCAGAGGATGGTGAAGCAGAAAAACACAAGTTACTGTCAGGCTGTCATAATTTGGTACTGACTATTTACAGGACAGGAAGTTTCAGGATTCAAAGATTTCTCTTACAGGAAGGCTACAGACATTTTAGATAAATATGATCATTGATATTATTTGAAATAAAAAAATATAATTAATTGTATACTACAAATAATACAAACGACTGAATACCTATTTTAGTAGATGAACCCTCCAATTTGAAGCCTAATGGAGTCAATTTGTTTGAAGACTTCCAATCATTTCAGTAAGGTTTATGTCAGGTCTTATTCTGGAACTCGCTGGGACACTGACATTTATTAACTCTTTCAGAGTAACTAGTGATATTCAGATTGTCTGCACAAATCTTGTCACAAATGCTCACAGCTTACCATTCCTGGGTAATTTTCAGTTGTATGAGTAAAGTGACAGTGATTAACTGCAAAAATACAAAAATGGGATATTTCAATAGGTTATACATAGTGCAGCTAGAAAATATTTAATGCCTTGTTGGGTCTGTTTCCTCATTTGATAGAACTCACCATGAACTAGAAATACACACATCAAACTTGGCTTGTGGTAAAGGACAGCAATTCTGGGATAATTCACCCTCACACTTTCATGCCTAAACAGTTTCTGTTTTTTGGTCAAACACTCAAACATTCTTGGGGAACAAACACAGATACAGACCCTCTTCACTCAAAGTTTGCTGCTCGGTTCAAGTAAATGATATGCTTGCTACTTTTTGTTCAAATTTCACATCTCAGGATATGTTTGTGGTTCACCAGTTACCAGCAAGGAGTCCTGAGGAAATCATTGCTGTTTAAGACAGCAGTTTACAGTACATGCTGTTTCACTTCAAAAAGGAAAAAATACAAGGTCATTCTACAGAAATGTAATTTCAGAATGGAAATGTAAAAGGAAGGAAAATATTTGTGGGAATCAAAAACAGATACAGTGTCTTCAGAGTATTTCTATCCTGTATGTGAAAAGAATTCCATTTTAAATCTCAATATTGTCTTTTCACATCTCCTGGTGTGAATCTTATTCCAAATCTCTGCCACATTGATCCATCGTCTCTCTAATGAATACATAAGGGACATTTCCAGGAAAAATGGAAACAGTGAGGTGAAAAAAACAATGTTTTGTAACCAGGTATATGTCTCTGAAATGCAACCTGTCCCTCATACTGCATTCCACGAGGGAGAAAATTATATTTCAGGGAAAATGCCCTAACTTGAAACAAAACAACACGGGGAACACAGCAGTCCAGTATCAGAGTAGCAGTGGAGATTTTCCAGCCCATTAAACAAGCCCCTGATTTTCATCTGTTTTAAACTAAATGGGGAAAGAAGTAAATAAATACTCAATGTTACCCTGCAAACACAAATGTACCCAGATGCAACCTAGACCTGAAAAAGCCAAGTGAAGGTGCCCTGCCAATCCTACAGAGTCCTTCAGAGGAAAAGCAGAACTCTGCAAACAGCCAAATGTTAAAAGAACAATCTAAAATCTTTCTGTTGCTGAGGCAAAGAGCAAGCAGCTCGTTTGGCTCAGTGCCCTTCCCCAGGCAGGCAGGGGCAGCCAGGGCCAGCAGCATCCCAGGAGCTGAGGCCGTGCTGCCCTTGGCTCCTCCAGCTGCTCCCAAAGGACACCTGGGGACCCAGGGCCAGCTCAGGGCTGGGCAGCCAGGGCCAGCAGCATCTCAGGAGCTGAGGCCGTGCTGCCTTTGGTTCCTCCAGCTGCTCCCAAAAGGCACCTGGGGACCCAGGGCCAGCTCAGGGTTAGGCAGGCAGGGCCAGCAGCTTTCCAGGAGCTGAGGCCGTGCTGCCTTTGGTTCCTCCAGCTGCTCCCAAAGGACACCTGGGGGTGCCAGGGCCAGCTCAGGGCTCTGAGAACTGCTCAGGGCTGGCACCAGGGGCTGGTGCCCCTGAACAGGGGGACAGAGGCACCCAGGAGCTGCCACACGGCACAGGCACAGCAGAGTTCTGGCCTGGTAATCGTTCCTGCAGTACTTTCCATTTCAGGGCAGTGTAAGAGCAGAGAATCATTCTCCATTTGCACAAGGATAAGGGCATTTGGTTCCTTTCTCTGCACACTAATTGGGCCCCACTCAATGAGCACCCTGAGCACTTCTGTGGTTTTTGCTTATGCAGAATTCAAGCCTAACCTGTGCAGGCATTTTGTAACACGCTGCTGAGTACTTCAGCTCCAGCTTTAAGCAACCAGCTTCAATTTTTCTCACGCCATTGCACTAAGCACCACAAAGCCTAAAGGATTTGAACAGCTAAATCCTGCTTTCATAAGTGACTGGGCAGCTGGAAGGCCAAGTAGCAAAAGGCACTGAGCAGGTCTTAAAGTCTAAATCATGGTGGCACAGACATTCAAACATCCTTAACTCCTCAAATGCAAATGAGACCCCGAAAAATGTTCAAATAGTGGCTATGGTCCAATTACTTTCAACAAATGGTTTTGAGGTTACAACTCTGTGGCTTCAGTCCCATGTCACCAATGACTGGACTTAGATCCCTAAATCAGCTAGAAGCTTTCAAAAATGCTTCCTTTTCTCTTTCTTTAAAACACAATTTATAATAATATTGAGCAGAGGGGGCACTTCTTAGAGTTGTTACTTATTTAAATTTTTAATGTGTTATATCTTCACCCAGTTGCAGACAGCTATTGCTTGACAGCAACAGACTTCCTTTTATCAGAGATTTCAGTGCAATATTTCTTTAGTATTTAAATTTCAGTCTCTGAAACAATAATGGTATAAAATATATCAGTATTCTCTTTGCATCCCTGCAAAAGGAAATCTCACTCAAGTCAAAATGTTTTTTATTGTCTATTGATCTATATAACCAAAACCTACAGCAACTAATTTCCCAGATTAAACTAATAAATTAAGATTGCCTCACTAGAAACCTGACTATGGCAAAAAATAGGCACTAAGGGAAAGAGATTTATTGAGATGAAAGAAATCTCCATTTTAGCTGCACTTTCATAGCTCCTTTGGTCAGGATTAGCTGACAGTTATCAGAGTCCAAGATAAAGATATATAATGTTTAGAAATGGCACCTAAGCTATTATTCCAGAGAACAAGCAGAGTGTGTTATTAATCTTGGGTTCTTAGGCCAACTAAATTGCTGTCAGTAAATCAGTAATTATTTATGGAGCTTCTTTACAGTGACTAACTAAAGGATTGAAATTATTTATCACGTAGTTGCTCTGCAGAGTAAATTCAGTAGGACTTTCTGCTAACATGCAGTGTCTGAGGGTACTCTTGCTGGGGGAACTTCTGCTGTCACACCATGCACAGAGGTCTCTTGTATCCTGTGCTCATCACAGAATTTTGAGTGAGTGTCAGCCAGACCCTGCAAATGTGAATTCAGCTCCTCTGTGCAGGAGCTCAGCAGAGCTGGTACACACAGAAACCTGGGGGTCCCACCAAGAAATCTTGTGCACAGCAAAATCTGGTTACAGCCATCATCACCTGCTTCTGTGGCTGCAACATGTCCAAGGCTGCAGCCAGTTCCTGGTGAGATGGGTGGATTTCCCATCTTTATTTACTCATCCCTAGCAGCTGCCAGAGCAAAACCCAAGAATCTGTTAATTTGACAAATTTGCCACATGCAGAATTAAGTCCATAGCTCTTGAACAGTGTGAAGAATTAATTGTCCATACTACTCACAGGTTCCCAGGCTACTGATCCCCTGCAAGTTAGAAAATTAAAAACAATGTCACATTCAGCAGGGTTCAGTATATCTGTTTTTAATGTTATGGCATTAAAAACAACTTCTACACTTATTACTTTGAGCAGATATATGTAATAAGAAAAACTCCAGACTGGCAAAGGCTGAAGGTGATAAAAAAATGGAATTTTAGGGAGCCAGATGAATTAAAAAGCCTGTAGCAAGATCCTGTAACAATTCAGACAGTCAAGAAGGCCTTGTTTTGCAATACCAGTACTGTTGCTGTTCCATAAGAAATAAAATCCTATCAGAACTGGCCTTGCTGAAGGAGATCTAAACAGGTGTGCTGTTATTGCTCACTCACCTGGATACCCTCAGCCCCAGCACAGGGAGAAGAGCATTGCTGTACCACAGGTGTGTGCAACAGAAGTATTGGACTGAACCTATTTTCATGCCTTTTAAAAAAAAAATGAGGTTTCCTAATTACAAAAGAACAGTTTGGAGACCATACGGAAGGAAGTAGATCAAAATCCACAGTGAAACTAATGGAATGCCTGGAATAATATCCAAATTACCAGTAGGCAAGACTGTTCAGGTAGAGTGAACTCCTAAGAATTTCTCTGCAGAAGGCAGAACACCCTGGAGATATGGACAAGGCCTCTCGTTGTGAGCTGCAAACCTTAGAACAGTCCCTCTAAAACACCTGCAAATTTAAGTTAAAGAGACTCCTGTTGTCCTTCTTTCCAAACCTACAGTTTACTGTAGGGAAAAGAGGCCAGGATCTCCCGAGCAGAGCTGCCAGAACCCAGAATTGCTGCAGGAACTGAGGCCTGCCATTCGCTTGGATTTTGGTACTCACTGCAGAGGAAGTATCAGAAGGCATTAGTTCTGCTCTGCAGTCTGAAAGCTGCTTTGCAGCAGGATTTAGGAAACCAGCAGTATCTTGCAGAAGCCAAGCTGGCATAGCTCTTGGGAAGTCTTCCTACAGACCCTCTACATGGATGGGGGAGGGAGAGAGAAAAATCATCTGGAGCTGATTAAAGCTTTGAGATGTGGCATAAGTGAATAATATCACGACAGAAGGCAGCACATGAACAATTCTGCCCTGTGCAAAATCCCCCGTGTGTCTGTTAAACATTTAAACATTATGTACCTTTCATTTACATTTAAATTAAACCGGAGTCATTCACTTTGAGGCAAACACCCATGGAAGTTGTTGAAAGAGCTTGCAGCACTTTCAAACACAAGGAAATGACAGCATCCCCCTGCAGAAGGTACCACATGTTCCTGGAAACGGCACCGGCTGCGATTTCTCCAGAGCTCCAATTGTGTGCCCTTGCCTCTATTATTTCATTTTGCTCAGCATGAGCATAACCAGGTGCTGGGTTTGCAGAACAGAAAAAAGTGATGTCTTAGATGTGTGAAAGTGAAGGGTTGGAAACATGATAAAACCAATTCCCCCAGGAGCTGATGAGAGATCAGATGAGAGAGACTGAAGAAAGGCTAAATGGAACACGTTAAACTAAAACTGTTGTCATGAGGCAGTGTACAAACCTTGGGAGCTGGAGTACACCTCAGCCAGAGACCTGAATTTACAATTCATTACAAACTGAGATCTCAAAGGGGGTTAAAAATGGGATAAAAGAGTATTTCCATTGTGTTCAAGGCATCAAAGTCCATTTCCATATAAAATGAAGCTTCCAAATGGCTCCACACTGAGAATGAAGGTGTGGTGTCACACAGGAGGGTTTGCAAACACCACAAAATTTGGGCTACTCACAGAAATGAGTTTGGGGCCAACAGGAAGAGCAGCAGGAGCTGAAGCCCCTGGGTCTGATCCATGTTGGCTGTGCCCTGCTCTGCAGAGCAGCCCAGCCGTGCTCCCAGGGGACGTCACCTCAGCCACCCGAGGTGTAACACAGCTGTAACTGCGGCCTTCGGGGCATTTCCTGCTCACCCTTGTATTTAGTGCTGCCATCTGCATTCACTGCAGGGTTCCAGGAGCTCCAGGCGTTCCAGAATCTTCCACAGCAGGTGCATGACACCCATGTCTGCCTGCGGCCCAGGGCTCTCCCTGGAGGGACACGCTGCTCTCTGACCCTGAACAAACCTCTCGTCTTCCAGCTGCCAGGAAGCAGAGAAATCCGTGCACAGCTTCAGCAGCCACTCCACATTCTGCATATTCACCTTCGGGACTGTGGCTAAACCCAGGGTCACAGCTAAATTCAGACAGCAGAGCAAGAGGAAAATAATAAAATGTGTACAATTACCTGGTGTTTTAATGAGCATTTCTGTCTGTAAATCTAATCAAAAAAATTATAAATACTGGGGAATATGCATAGCAGAAAATAGATTGATTAAATGTAAATGGTGCCATACCCTGCTGCTGAGAGCAAAGAGCTGCAGACAAACTGGCTGCTGTGATCCCTGAGCCTGCTTTTACCTCGTAACTCAAGGTCTTAGATGCACTGAAGCATCTCACATTGGCTCAAGCTATGCAGTTAACTAATTTAACTGACATCTTGTTTTAATTTCTTTGGTACAAGATCAGCCCCCTTTTTTCCTCTGTGCCATCTGCGAGTACAAAACATTATCTTGTCTTAATATAAATTATTATAACAAGTTCATTCCAAGTATAAATTCTGGCAAGACTTCAGATCTTTGCAGAAGGCTGGTACACTTGTGGCCAGGTTAATCCCCACTTAAACTTCACAAAGTTTTGAACTGGATTCAGCTGAGGCACAGAAACTGCCACAGCTGCTGTTCAAAGTAGATTGCACAAGATTCTGGGCTGCTGCTGCTTCAATGACCTCTCCTCTCCTGCCTGTGGACCTCCTCATAGATGAACTTCCATTCTTGAACAGAAATCTAGAGGTTTTATGAATATTTTTATTCAAGTCACATAAGGCAGGAAAATCCAAGCAAGAAATAAAATCTGGTGGTGGATGAAGGCTTGAGGTGTGCTTGATTAGATAAAGTGCTTGAACTGCTGTGATTACCAAATAAATCCACGCCCAATTCCAAGTTTACTTTAGACAAATAGCCAAGGGCCAGCTAAAATCAACATTCTGAGTTATTCAGTAAGTTCTGATCTGTTCAGAGCTTTCTACAAAGAACACTTTCATACTAAAAGTCATGTTCTTTAGTTTTTAGTCCTAAAGCTATTTTTCTTCCAAATATAATTGTCTCTGTTATAAGGGTTCCCCTCTGTCTCTCCATCTGTAATTGCAGTGCAATAAAATGTATTTTATTTGATCAATATCAAGAAACACACTTTACTCTGTACTTGCAAACAGGGAAGGAATATTATTCCCAGCTGCATTACATCCAAATGCAAAGCATCAAGCCCTTTCATTTTGTGTCTTTTTAATAAGCTAAATCTATGCATTTCTTAGTTTAAAAACATAACTATCTGCATGTGTAAGTAGCTATGCAACCAAATGCACATTTCAACCTAAATAATCAGGAAACGATCTCAAGTCAGCAAAGAGTTTTTGACTAGAGAAGAAAAGGACTTTGATGGAGGAGAGGCAAAGGATCTGGGGAGATGCACAGGGCAGAGAAGATGCAGAGCTGGATGTGGGATGCAGGAAGGAAGGGCCTTCCCAGAATCTTGGATGCAGATTTGGCAACAAACCCAATACTCTGCAAGCTGGTACAGTGAGGAAAGGCATGATACCAAACACTCAGAATTGTATTGTGGTAAAAGAAGCAAAATTATATTTCTACAAGCTGCTTGCCAAGGTAAGAAGAAGCTTGTCATCTCAAAAATATGAACTTCCCCCAGGACAAATCAGCTGAGGAAAAAGAGCAACAAAAATCAATTTTATGATGGACAGAAAGACAATGTGTTTATGTTTCAGATCTCGCAATTTTGTTCTCCCACCTTCAATTATCCATAATCCTCCTCCCACCTTTCAAGATAAGCAGAAGCATTTTATTTTACAGAGATTTGTTTTTATACTCAGTCTCCTGTCAAGAAAGGCACCTGTAGCTCTGACAAACATCTCCAGGCCTCACTAATCAGTGCTTTTGTTTTCTTTACGCCAAATTTAATACCCGGGCTGTAGGTAGAGTCACAGAGACTGGTGACCCCCATCCAATGACAAGCAGGAACAACACTGGGATCTCAGCAGAGGCTGCTCCTTGCTGATTAAACAACTGCTCCAGGCCCAGCTGACAGGGCTCATTTGTAAGGGCGAGAAGGGAATTCAGCTTTCATGTCCAGTTAGCCTTTGGGGAGTCTACCTAGCCTCAAAGCACAGACTCCAATTAGCGACATCCATCATCTATCCCAAGACCATTATCTCAATGACCCCCTCATTTTTGATCAGGCACAGAACAGCCCTAGCTGGGAGCGAATAGATTGTTCTTTTCACATTTAGAGTATGACTTCAAATGGTATTTGTTGTAGGCAAGAAGTATTTTTGACAGATATATTCGATAAATGGTCTGAGGGAAAAAAAGGTTGAAATGTTAGGAATAAAAGTGCTGGATCTATTAATTAAAATGGGCTCTGATGAACATAATCATTAACTATGAAACAAAGGTGTGTAATGAGGAAAGATAAAAATATACTGAACACTATATGATAAAGCTGAAAGACTGCTGGACTGATGGGCTAAAACACCTACAGGTAGCTGAGCCCAAAGGATTGGATGCCTTTTGTATATCAACATGCTTTTGAACTATTTTAGAGAGAACAGCACTGAAGATTAAACAAAAAGAATTCGTGCATATTCCTCAGATGTTTTTTAAAATCTCTCCTTCAGCTTGGATCACAGGAGTTTGTCACTGCAGATTCAGGCCAGCATTTCTTTGTAGGCCAGTCAGGAGAACACAATATGGACTCACCCTGAGTGTGCTCTACTAAAACCCCAGAGACCTGAAGTCACAACTGCACAGGTTATTAAAGGAACAAGAACAGGGTGTTTCTGAAAACAATGGGATGTATTTTCTTCTGATTTTCTAGTGTATTCCAAAATGTTCCTCTGAACTCTAATTCTGAGACACCATGCCTCCCCCCTGCCCCACTTCCACTCGCCTGCAGGGATGTGTCTGCCAGCACATTTGTCTCAGGGAGGAAGGTCCCTGCTCATGAAGGCTTTGGATCTCTTCTTTCTTTTCTACTTAAACCAAATTGCCCCATCTCCTGCGTTCTCATTGATTTCATTTTTGAAATAATGCATCCACACATTAAATACTCTGAAACAATCTAAATGCAGACCCCTTTGACTTTCCTGTTCTACTTTTTTATTAACTACAAATATTAATAAGGTGCACTTTAATACTCCTCATGAGCTGCCAGATTATGAAACAGAACTCTACCAAAATTCCCTGAGACAGTTGTTAGGCCTCAGAAATGGAAACCTTGCTGGCCCTTGGCTGGAAGTGTGGCATTAGTACGATGCTGTGGGGAGTGCCCAGTGATTTTCCTCCTGCCCACTCAGCTGTAACCTCCAGGTTTCCTGCCCAGCACAGAGCCCCTGCTCCTCCCTGGGCAGCAGGAAGGCTCATAACCACGTTGGGAAGTGAGGGCTGAGGAAGCACAAACCAGAGCTCACAGCTGCAAATCCTCTCCTGGTAATGCAAATGGGTCTCTGAAGATGTATTTACTGAAGCAGACAGCTGTACAGGAAAAGAAATGGCAGCTCACAGCTTCTGCTCATAGGTGATGCTGAAAATGAGTTGCTTTTCATAATTACAGCAGTGCAGATTTAAAGGAGAGAGGGAAAAATGTGTTTGCTAAGGTATAAAACCAGTGACTCCCATCACACCTGGCAATAGGCCAGACCCACCAGAAGAGGCACCTAATTCATCTGTGATGCCAATCTGTGTCAATGGCATTTCTTTAAAGCAAAGAGGGTTACCAAATGTAGTTCTGCAAATCAGTGAATTTAAAAAATGGCAAAGTAACATTATTGATTAAGCACAAAGTGATCAGGGCCTGTGCCTGCCCACAGCTCTGCAGTGGGAATGGCTCAGAGGTCAGGCAGCCTCACGTGCCAAGTGCAGCTCAAAGCAAACTCTGCCTGAGCCCTTTTCCATCTCCAAAACAAAGTGTCAGGGGGAAGAAGCCTCTGCTCCTTGTGTACCCATCTCTGCTGAATTGAATTCAGAACCGAATTCTCTGGGTGTGACCAGGACTGCTGCAGCTTCAGTGCCTGGTGCTGAGAGAGGCAGCTGTTCACCCTTTTACAGGGACTGAGTTTCCAAAGGTGGAAAAGTCATGTTTTACTGGAAGTAAACCTGACATTAATCTTAGTAAAATGCAGAAGGACTGACCAGTAAAGAAATGCATATGTCATTGTTTTATCACCAATATAATGATCATAAATTATTTTCATTTATATTTTAAAAGTGCTTTTCAACTTCTTGGCCCCCAAAGCATTCTATAATCACTGACTGGGATTCTGAATTTATGAAACATTTAAATCAATGCTCAGCTTTTGGCATATTTCAGGACACCCAAAATGGGCATTTTGGACACTGTTAATCTGCACTGAGGCTGGTGCCCTGCTGGGTTAGACCAAAAACCTTCAGTGCCTGAGATCATTTCACTGCTGCTGAGATGCTGCACAGGAGAAAGAGGATGTGGGAAAAGAGTGGGAACTGGGCATGCACAGAACTGGTAATGCTCTATAATTCTTAACTATTCACTGGATTTTTCCTTTTGAACTTTTCACACAAACTCTCACACCTCTGAGCTATTCTTTGCAGGAACCTGGCAGGATGAGCAATCCATGGCCTCTGAGATGTCTCTGTCAAACAGATGCAGAAACCTTCTAGACTCACACAGTTTGGAGGAACAAATAAACCACGTACCCAATACACAAGAGCTACACTAATTTGGAGACCAAAATGCAAAAACAATTATTTGCTATAAATATTTAATATCCTTAATGCTTCCAACACATCCTACATTTGCTTGCTCTTTTTTTCCACTTCAGCTCTTGGCTTCTGCAAATGCTAAAAACCAGCTGTGGATCAGGATTACATCAAATTATTTTACTGAGTAAACACTGAGCCAATCCATTTTCCTAACATGCCAACAGAAAAATTTTACATTTCTTTTATAGAGAACAAGGCTGATTCTAAAGCAATTATAGCCATGACAATGATGGACCAAATGTATCTCACATTTTTCTTTACATTTTTAGCATTAGTTTGACTGAAAAATCTGTAAAATCCCCAAGGCAATTTCAAATACTTCTCTTCTGACCTTATTTTGCCAAACTTAATTAAAACCAGAAAGCAAGCTGTTATTTATTTCCGTACTGGTTTTGTTCCTGTCATGTACTAACTGCAAGACAAAAGGAAGTTGATTCTTTGATTCTTTAGGAGTCATAAATCCCAACTCCCTTCATCAATGAGTGCTTCAAAGTCCAGCAGCTGTTTTGAGAGCAGATTTCGAAGGGGCCACAAAGGTTTTGTGTTATTTGCATTTTAACATCAGGTTTGTCTGCTGTTTTTAAGGTGAATTGTGGAGATCCATTCTCTGCACTATCTCTGTACCTGGCCTGCCTTTTCTTTCCCCACTGGTTCCATTCAAATCCATTGCAGTTCTCCTGAGTTCACTCACAGAAAAAGAATGGGCTTTTAATCCACGGGGTGGCAAATTTGGAAGTCCCAGTCTCTGAGCATAGCAGGTGGTAAATAATTTCTGAGTTCCTTGGTGAGAAATGTTGCTCATGAAAACTAAGGTGGAAATCCTGAGGAAACCAGAAGATGTTTTTGAACAGGGAACTTTTGCTGGAGGACATCTCCAACACCAGTGTCCAAATGTGGCACTCTGAGGCTGCAGGTGCAAGGAATTGTTTCTTTGCTAAGGCCTGCCTGGCCACAGCTTTGTGCCTTTATCTGTAATCTAAATAATGTCTTCTGGAAACAGGCTGAGGAAACCAGATCTGCTTACTGGAGGAGTAATTGGTATGCATTATAAAGGAAAAAAAACAAAACCCATTTCAAATATAATTTCAACTATCCTCTGGCTCTGGCTTTAGGGAAAGAAAATTCTAAGACTTACTTGCAATCTTCCCTTATTTTGAACAACGTTTCATTTTGGTTTCAATATTATTTGCAGCCTCCGTTAATCTGGTGGGCTCCCAGGTGTATTCCTAAAATGTAGTTACATAGAAACAGCCAGGAAACTGCATTTTATATCTTCCAGTAGAGAGAAATGGATTGAAAGTTTCCTGAGGCCTAATTTAGCATATTTTCTCATATATTTGATTCAACGTTATAAGCATTTAATTTAGCTTTGACTGTTGCTTAATCAATTTCATCACTGTCTTTTATTATTTTTATCCTTTTGCCCAAATCTTAAACTTCTGAATTACAGTTTAATTCTTTGTAAGCCTGGCTACCTTGGCATTTTGAGGCCTATTATTTGTATGACAAAAGCAGGAAAATGCTTGGGATAATGTAATGGGTAGGAACTGGCCTCTCCTATATTTATCTTGGGAGAATAGGACTCAAACAATTCCCTTCTAGCATAGAAAATTAGATCGTCTAGCATACAAAATTCTATTTACAAATATACAGCCAAGTTTCTCACCTTTATCCATTGGGGGCTGAACTCTGTATTGCTTCTTTTGAGACCTTTAGAATAAAGCTGCCATTTATACAAAATCTGTTTCTCACTATGTTGGCAGATTGAGAGGATCAGGAAAAAGCAACAAATAATTTACTTCCACTTTAATGCTCCTTTAAATGGTCAGAAAAGAGTTCCAGTGCAAACTACAGTCAGATCTATTGCTAGTACCCAGTAGCATATCATGAAAGGAGACATCTCTAAGATTAAAAATAATAATCATAAAAATCATCCATGGAAAAGAATCCACCTAAAGTTGTTATTCAGTGTGTGGCACAGAAAATGCATTCTCTACCTGAGACTAGTAATGAGTCATCCCAGGAATGAAATGAAAAGCATGTTGAAGGGATATTAAAAATAAAAGAATTTAGAATCCAAAAATAAATAAATATGATCATTCCAGGCAGGTAAACACTTCAGGAGATTACTGAGAAAGATGGGATTAATATCAATCTTATCTCCAAAGCAGAGGAGTTAAAAGTACATCTGGCAATCTGCTGGTGTCATTGGTATAAAAATTCATGCTAGATGGCAGACAGGGAAGTCAAAACAGACCTCTTTATTTTCTCCCCCCGTCAGATAAAGAAGGCCTGAAAATAAACAGGAATAATTCAGCGTGTGGAAATATGGACTGGCAGAAAGGTAAAAACACAAAATAGAATTCAAGTCTCTGTGACAAATCTATCTACATGCAGGCTTCATTTCACACACTTTCAGAAATTAAGATTAAGGCAGGGACGCAGGGTCACAGCATTCTGGGTGCTTTGAAGCAATATAATGAATTACATTGTAGGTCAGATTCCTACAGAGACAAGAGATAAAGTTGTCCTCAAAAACCAGAAAGGACAGAGGAGAAATGCAGGCTAAAGAAATCATAAGTTAACTAGGGATAAAATGTAAAGGTGAAAAGAAGAGGCTGCTGGAGAATGTCAGTGTGTCCATCCTGCTGTGCCCAGGGCAGTGCCAGGGGAGGCAAAGCAGTGCCAGGGGCTCATTGCAAAGAGTGACCCAAGGGCAGCACATGGCTGGAGCTGCAGGACCCTGAGTTACTCCAGCAGGGAGCCAGGGCACCTCAGCCAGCCCAGGAACAAATCCGGAGCCCAGCACCTCCACAGGCCTCCAGCCCAGGGCTCTACATCCAGGACAATTCTTACACTGAAGAAAATGAGACAAACAGGCACAGGAAAATGAATCAAGGTAATGAGAACGCCTGGTCACTGAGAGCACTGAGCTGCCTTTCTGAGGCTGCAGAAAGTCAAAGAGGATTCCCAGACAGAGAAATATCGAGGGACATTGCTCCTCCTGTAGAAAAGCAGAGGATGAACAATGTGTCAGACAATGGCTTTCCTGTAGAATTCAGCCTGAGTACAACTAAATTAGATCAGAAAGCAGCCTGGTACATGACATGAGAGATTTGCCAGCACCTCTCTCCCAGAGCCCTTGTGCAAAAGCCCTGGTGGAGGTGAAGCCAAAGCCAGGATTATCCTTCAGCCTCGCTGAATTCCAGCACAGAGCTGGATGCCTCACAGCATTCTGAGCCAGGCCACATCCACAGCTGCTCTGTCTCAGCAGCCTGAAATGATCCTACAGTGCTCCCATGTCTGCTTCACCTCACAAAGCTTATGGCAGCTCGTGAGTGGTGTGATGCCCTTGAAAGATTTCCAGCAACACAGAGCAGTTCAACATCTGGAACAGCACGTAAGCTTTTGAACAGGTAGGTGAAGCCTCAGTGGAAAAACAGATAAAAAGCATCTCCCCATTTGCCATATACTGGTACTAGTCCATATAAACCTGTTTAGACACAGGTAAGTTATGGGAATTCCCCCATAGACCTCCAGCCAAAATCATCAGAAGCAGTGATTATTTATATTTTAACTAATTAGCTATTCCCTCTGAGATGTTCTTACATGCATTAAGATCCCATCTGTACTCAACACATATATCTATGATAGAGAGTGGTAATTCATTGCAAATTGGGAAAAAGGGTTGCTAACATCCTAAAATAATTTCTGCAGAAGGGCTTCTAATCAACATCAAAATCCATACACTCAAGGTATCCTTGAGGAATTTAATGTGCTTCTTGTACTAATGATATTTTTTTCTATGAAGTTAAAATAATCATTTTCACATCATTTTAATGTGTTGGTACTGTTCATTAAAGCAAAGATTAGGTTGCCAGATGATAGCAAGCTATTAAGTAAAAAAAAAAAAAAAGAAGAAAAGAAATTAACTATTTTGACACTAACTAGGCATAATTAATGGCTATCTGAAGTGCATTTCCAAGCAGTAGTACACAGCTTGTTGACAGCAGGATAAGAAATTCCATAATTCCATGAGAGCAAATATGCCAGATTACATTTAAAGCTGTATAGAGGTTTGCATGAAATACGTGTAAAAATCATGTGATGGAAATCTGGACCTCCAGCTCTTGTGGCTGCACCATGATCTATCTGTACATATCAAATGATACATCAACAACTGCTAAAGGCTGCTAAGCAACAGGGAGAAGAAAAATATTATAGATAACTCACACTATTCAAAGAAAGAATAAGGTAACACTTTTTTGAAAGGCTTTGTGATGCACTTGTTAAAAACCAACGACACCTACAGCAATGCCCACTAGGTGAGTTTCTCAGCTCTGGATTTAGAGAAGAAAACTGTGATCTGGTTGCTCTGCAGTCAGGAGTAATTGTCAGGGGAGCTCGCTGGGCATGGTTGGGTAGGGCAGTGCCAGCCCTTGACTGGAGAGAGGAAAGGAAAGAGTTCTGCTGGTGTCTGAGAGAGGAGAGGAATGAGTTCTGTTTGTGCCTGAGAGAGGAAAGGAGTGAGTTTTGCTTGTGTCAGAGAGGAAAGGAGTGAGTTCTGTTTGTGTCTGAGCCCAAAGCCCTGAGTGAGTTCTGGTTGTGCCTGACCCCAAAGCCCTGGGTGAGTTCTGGTTGTGCCTGACCCCAAAGCCCTGGGTGAGTTCTGGTTGTGTCTGAGCCCAAAGCCCTGGGTGAGTTCTGGTTGTGTCTGAGCCCAAAGCCCCCAGCCCGAGTGCTCCTCTGTGCCTCCCAGAGCAGTTCCAAGTGCCAGTGGCACTGATGATGATCCAATGGCACCACAATGGCCCTAGGCCATTTGACAGCTTGGTACAGATGTTTTGTGAATTTCTGAAAGAATCCTTTTCCTCATATGCTCAGTGTAAGGGAAGAGATGAGAGTTTTCTTACTGATTGTTGAAAACCACATTTTTAATGGAAACAAAATTCTTTTTCTATCCTTTTGCAGCCCAAGATCCTTGCCTCTCAAGGAGAAAGAAAGTGCTGAACAGATTCAGAAAGGGAGACATTTTTAGAGAGAGAGAGAGGCACTTTTACCTATCTTTTAGTACCAATTATTCGTATACAGCTGATTGTTACAGCTTTGGTTCCAAGAGGATGGATTTTACTAAATGATTTATACTCGAGCACTGTTTAAATGAATACTTATTATAAATTAAGTTGAACAAGAAGGGTCAGCCTGTGTCTTAGCGCTACAGGGGGTTTGAGAGCACTTCCCACTCTCCCACATATTTATCTGTGCAAAGAATTAAACTCTACTGTACACCACTTCAATTTGGCACAGCCAGGGTAACAAACCTTCTTTTTCCCACATGTTTTTTGCTTTTTACTGTGAGTGCTTGGAGATGTTGATAGACACAATTCCTAGCAGAGCTGCCTGTGGAAAAACCTTTGCCATCCTAATATAGGAAGCAATAACATTGTACAGAAAACCTGCTCTCACTTGGAGAGGCCAAGAGCACCTCACAAGAAATGAGTTTTGATACAGGATCTGCACAATGGAAACAGATTTAGCAGATCTTATAGAGGTCTCAAAATACAGCAAATTTCGGGAAAAAAAATCCACTTTATACTTGTAACACATTGAGACACATACATTTTGATATTTGTATCTTTTCTCTTTAACCAGTGTTGGCCACTGGTAATTATTTTTTCTTACAATGAAAAATAGAAGTTCTAATCAATTCAGACCTTTACTGTCTGAAAGATCATATCAGCTAATATGACAGTGATCTCTGGCTCTTCAGAGAAAGAGGCTCTCAGCAGGATCTTAAGACATCCTGTTATAGTTCAGAATAATTAATGTTTTCCTGTTACTACTATGGACCAGAACAGGCTTAATTAAAACCTTCTGCTATGGACTGCAAAGCTGGATTTTTATAAAATTATGTGGATGAACCACAAGTATTTTTTCATGTCAGTTTTCACTGCTAATTTCTGGCATGTAAATTGGATAAAAGTCTGTCTTCAAGTATAGTTTGAGATCTGTGTTTAAAATACCATTATGAGGAAAATGCAAAAATAGCCAGATTTATATAGCAGACCTTGAATCAGAGCTTACAAGAACTATCTGACTTGGTAATCACCCCTGTAAAACGAACACAAAAAGTGTTAAAAATACAGACAATTCAGAGAGTGACATCTCAGGTAAACCACTAAAAACTTTAATCTTTTCATCTTCCCAAAAATCACCTTCTCAGCTCCTGAATTCCCTCAGTGACTTTCTCAAAAACTTGATTATTCAACCAGTTTCTGGTCTTTGTGAGTGCAAAATCTGAATTTGCTTTGATTTGAGGTTCAATCCTTCCTGGAGTGAAACCAAAAAGGCAGGATATGCATCAATGCCATTATAATGTATAATACAAGAGTAGGAAAGAGCCTGAATTGCCTCAGCACTTCTCTGTAGCTTTCTGTGCAGCTCCAGCAGTTAATTGAGCCTACAGTGGCTCTCTCATTTAGGAAACTTCCAGGGGTGGGGTGTGCCTTGTTTCTGCCTTCACACAAATCTGGATAAACTGCGAGAGTTTTACCCTTTAAAACATTTCTTTACGCAGTGTAAACTCAAACCAAGCAATGCTTTGCTCTTTTTGGGGGAACTGTGCCACACAGGGGAGACAAGGTGCTCCCATGGGATCAGCACTGGCCTTTAGCATTGGGGCCCCTGGTGAGAGCAACTGGAGAAAACCCCAAAACTGGCAGGAGACAAATTCCAGACACTGAGTACAGCTGCCAGTCCCGCATTAGCTGGACTCCAGATAAGCTGGAACTGGCCACTGAACAACTGGAAATAGGAAAAACTGTGTTTTTCAGATGAATGAGACAAGATTAATGTTTATCTGAAAATTTGGAAGAAAATAGCATTATTTGTTTTCTAACTTAGTATTTCCTATTATCTTATTTGCATTTTCTCATGTTTTGATAAGACAAAATTGGAAGGAAGAACATCTCACCATCTGTCCACTGTGGGATTTTTTCCTACACATCAGGTAGAAGCAGAGGCCAGTTTTGGATACTTTGGTCCTGAAAGGTTCAGAGTTCTAATTCAAAGTTATCTTTGTCCATGGTGAAGATAGCAGCTGTTCTGCTAAGTGGATGCAGGATCCCAGGGATCATGTTCAGAGCAGGAGACACAAAGATAATTCAACCAGGATGTCACTCCTATGGCATAAAAGAGAGAATGGGAGCCAAACCACTCTAGTTCCCAAGATCACAATTTAAATGGAGAGAAACAACCAGAATGGGTTCTGTTTTCCAGGAAACACTGGGTTCCTTTTCTCCCTCATGTAGAATATGCACATTTTTATTTCTTTTGCACAAATGACACCCCCAGCTTACTCTTCCTAGGCTACTGCATGGCACAGTTATGGAGGAGCCCTTCCCAAGAAGGATTAACCTGGATAATCAGCTACAAAGCATTTCTGTAAGACAACTTCTCCACCTTAAAAGTTTGCACTACATTATCCTTCTTTTCCCCACAAAATCAATAGTTCTGTTTTTCTAAAAGATGAAAACGAAGTGTCCATTATGCTTGAGAAATGTCAGTGCTTCTGCTGTGTGGCGTTATGTGGGTGCTGTGATTTTCTGCCCAGTGTCACGACCTGTCTCATCCCCACGGTGAAACTGCAAAGAGCCTTCCAAAGAGGGAAAATCCCGGGGTCCCAGGCACTCTCTGCATGCCGGGCTCTATCCACGAGGGGTGGATAAAGCTCAGCAGCCACGCCCCAGCCCTTTCCCTTTCAGCCAAGCTCTAAAGGGAACGTCACACAGGGGGAGGAAAGCTTAGAGCTGCTAAAATAGCATGGACTTCATTCCAGTCCTTCTTGTGCCAATTTGCTAAAGCAGCTCAAGAGACAAGGTTTGCCTCAATTTGAGAGGTCCTTGAAATACTCTGTGGAGAGCCAGAGAGAGCTCCCATCACTTCTGTAGTGGCTGCTCATGGGAGAAATACAGTGTGGTACCAGCCCAGCAAAGCCTTTAAGCATATATCTATTTTTAAGTTCTGTGTAGACTTAAAATAAGTTTCTTGTATGAGGCTGTAAAGCAAGATGAAAAAAAAAAAGAGGATGATGTAGATGGGCAATTCATCTGTTGAGCAGAAGTGAGCACATGTAAGGAGATGTAAGTGACAGAAAAGAGGACAATATAGAGACAGAGAATTGCTGCCATTACCATAGCAACAGCAGCAGAGCAATTATGTGAAACACCACAGAAAGGAAAAAAAGATTACTTATTTTTACCTGGAATCTCATCTCTTATGGCATATTTTCTTTAGCCCTAAACACTACACACACTGTGTGAACCTTTCCCTTTCCTACACCAATTCAATCACAGAAATGCCTGGGGTGGAAGGACCCCAAAGATCCTCTACTTCCAGCCCCCTGCTGCAGGCAGGGACAACTCCCACCAGCCCAGGAGCTTCCCTCTAGGAAAAAAAAAGAGGATGTTTAAATATTATCTATCTGGACTGACATTAGGGGCATGTTATAGCCACATCAGCCATCAATAACTGAAAATCACTGAAGAACACAATTTTCTTTAGTAAAGTCAAGTGGGTTTATGCTGGAATGGAATAGCTATGAAACAGTTTAATAAAATGATTTTTGCAATAGCAAACGCCTCAACTTATCTTCAACACTTATTTAACTGGAAAGAGCCTTTTATAGCCACGGAGATCCCAACACATCACCAAAACTGCTGATAACTGCTGGTTTGAGCATGAAAAATGATCCTGTTATGATGCCATAAATCAGGATATCTTCTGGAACTAGAACAGGGTCCACTGCTAGTGGCACTGGAGGAGTGGTGCTTCCTGGGTGGAATTAAAATGGGGAGGGAAAAATGTTACCTGTCACATCCAGCAGCACCTGCATAGCACTGCAGAGAGAGAAAGAGAAAAAAACAACACCCCTTCCTGCCCCTCTGCATTCATTTTTCTCATTCAAGCAACTCTCCAGCATGTTGACCTACATCTACCACTGCTTTTCCTGATTAAGGAAAAAAGACTTCCAAGCCTTTGAATAACACACAAGGTCTGCATTCGCTTTAAGTGGAAAATATTACAAACTCTAACCTGTTTAATCCATTCAAACCATTATTATCCACTTCCATCACTCTTTTCATATTTTGTTCTATATTTCTTGCCAAAACAGAACCTGTTATATAAGTTTTTATGCCTCATTTTGCATGTTCCTTCAAATGCATTTCTATTAATTGATTTTTCGCTGTCTTCCAAATTTAGCTCCTGCTAAATTTTTTTCTTCTCTTTTTTTTTTTTTTACCCAAAACTTTTTGCAGTCTGCTGGTTTTGAATTAGCTCTTATTTAACAAAATGTACTGCCTTTCTTTACAAATAAGTAGATGTTTCTACTAGGTTTCACCATTCACTGTCATTTTTCTTGGGTATTTCCCCTCTGACAGTCTCTACTGATTTCAGTACTTACCCTGTCCCCTGCTACAGGTGCCAACGGAGAGAAATTAAAATACAGTAGACTGGGTAACACTTCAAGGCTTAATTTTTTGCACCACCAGATTTTTGCTGACTCCTGAAGGACAAATCACAGCCTTGGTAGCAGCCCACCAGCCCTCGGAGCCAGGTGAGCAGATGATGGAAGGGTTAAACCAGGGCAGAGGAGATTGCTCTGTCCCCAGGGGTGCGTCTGTCCGTGGCAATCAAGCACTTTGCAGAGGCTTCGTTGTGCAATCACAGCAGATTTTCCGGGCCGAGCACTCCTCCAGGTGCGTGAGATCAGCACCTTCCCCGGGTGAGAGAGCGGCCCCGGGTTCCCTGCGCAGCCCCTGCTCAAGGACCGAGCTCCTCTCGCTCCCCTCTGGCTTTGGGGAGCCCTTCCTTGCTCTGGGTGCCCCCCGTGCATCTCCCCAGGGCAGGGACAGCTCCAGCCCCACAGGGAGCTTGTGTTCCCTCGGAAGGACAGAGTTTATCCCTGTAACTCTGCTGCCTTTCCAGGCCTGCATTTCCTGGGATATTTCATATGTAGTGCTTTGATGCCACATTTATATAACACAAGGTCTAATAAAGAACAATCCATCCAAAAGGATTGGTTTTTTTGATGTAATATATGTAGTACAAAGAATATTCACCAGATAAAAGGAAGCCCCAGCATAAAACAAACAAAAGACAAGAAAAAAACCACAAACCAAAACAAACACCAAACAAACAAAACAAACCTCAAACAAGGCAAACAAAAACAAACAAAAACCAAACCCATAAAACCAAACCAGAACAAACAAAGAAAACCAAAAAGCCCATTAAACAAACAAACAAAAATAATTCCTCTAACAAATGAACCTTGAAGAAGAGGTTCAAGCTGATGATTTCAGTGATTATCAGAACGTGGGAACACCTTTTATTGCCTGAAAAATATCACTACATAAGTGATAGGGTCTATATTTTAACAGACCCATACTCACAATATTTTATTGTGTCTTGATGCAGAAGAAGTATTTTGTATTTGAGCTCTCTATCTGCCCAGCATCTGCAGCACTCCATGAGCTGAAAAGTAACATCTCCCTGGAGCTGTGGGTGCAAATGGAGATTTAAGGGTAGAAATGCCATGCACAGTGGAGATTTAAGGACAGAAATTCATTGAAGACAGCCCACAGACTCCTCATGGCCACGAGAAAGAGCAGGTAATTTCCTACAGTACCAAAGCATCCTTGAACAGAACAATAAACCAGCTGCATCTTCAAACCACCTGCAGGCAGCAGGGAGAGGACCAGGAGTCAAGAAGAAAAAAAAAATCCTCAGAATTATAATAGAAATACATTCTGGTATAATTCAGAACTATAATGAGATTGTAAATTAAGATCTGCATAAATATATGGACATTTTTCCAGAATAAAGAATCATCTTTCCATTTCATTCACAGAAAGGAATATATATTTGGGCAGGAAATCATTAGGAATAATGAATTTGTATGAACATAGATTGTAATTTTTCTAATTTGGCTTTATTGCTATTATGCAGTGGCATTACCCACTGCAAAATAGCACTCCAAACAAATTAAAATGTTCAATTGCAGCTGCAACAGTTAAAGTACTCACAAGGTCAAGGGAATCAGAGACACCTGAATGAGGCAGTGAAGCTTTAAAGTGCTCCTGAAGCTGGGAAATTACACAGGCACACATCTCCCACCTCAGGATGCTCAGGGTTTCTAAGCAGCAGCTTGAGCTGCAACTGCAAGCACTACTGAAATCACAGCAAATTCAAAAGTGATTTTGATTTTCTTCTCTCAAGTGACACCATGGAGCTCTGGGTTAAATTACTTTCAGATGCTTTAAATGTAACTAAAAACATACCACTTACAATCAGGAAAACATTATTGTTTATGAATGTTTTATAATGATACTATGGAAAAATCCATCTTTGCTCAGATGATGGCAAAAAAAGAAAGATTGAAAAAAGCCTTGGAATGCTAATGCTTGCCAGGTTACTCCCATTAGTCCCAGCCAGGGGCCTGCAGTCACCATTTTTATTTGTACCCAGCAGAACAGATAGGAAAATGACGTTAACATAAAATATCTAACAACTCCCAAAATTATTCAAATTGGTTTTTAAAAAATATTAATAATTAAAACTTACTCCCAAAAATGGATCACACATAATTTGCATACCTACAAAACCTGGCAGGACCTGGGGATATGGAAAGAATCAACATGTAGAGAAATTAGACTTACAAATTTTGTAGTATTTTATTCACCTCAGTGGAGATACCAACAGCACAGACTAGTAAGTGATGATAATTCAAATTTATTTCCAGATACTATGATGAAATGACAGAGAAGGGCAGCCACCACCCAAAGGAAAAGGTGGTGATCCGTGCTCCAGCCTGGCTGTGTGAGGACTCTGCCCAGGTTCCCCTCCAGGAACTGGGCAGGATTTCAGGATTCGTGGGGTTTAACCCCAGGGGCTCCCCCCTGACGCCAGCTCAGCCACAGAGCATCTCTGTCACTGAGCAGCAGGAATGGAGCAGGGGGGCTCCCTGGGATCCCCAGCACGAGCAGCAGCCAAGGCAGAGGCAGGGAGGGAAAATAAAGCTCTGGACCCAATTGTCTGCAATTGTCTGCAGATTTTCTTCCTCTTGGGCAGTGCAAAGAGAGCAGCCACTCATCCTCAGCTCGGCAGGGCAGGAAACCCTCCTGATCAAACAGGCAGCTCTGGGCTCTGCAGCTCTTGATCTCTTTCTCATTCACGCATCTCTGGATAAATTCAATCTATTCTCCAATACCACCAGAACAAGCCCAGGAACGTTTGAGAGCTGAAGTGAGCCAGCAGTGGGATGGAGAGAGATGAAGCTCAGCAGGCAGAGCCCGGAGTGTGACCCTCCCCTTCCAGCCCGGAGGAGCAGCACTGGTGTTCCTGTTTGTGAAATCAGTAACTCCAGGACGTGCAGCCAGCTGAAACACTGGGCTATTAGCAGGAGCCCTGCTGGCACCCACTGAGGAAAAACACACCAAAGCTGTGGCAGCAAATAAGGCTGAGGAGTTGGGGAGGTTTGCTTTGTTGTTTTTTTTTTAAGAAGTCTATAGAGAAGCCAGCTCCATTTCAATGACTGCTTCCTCCGCACCCAAAAGGAGCACTCCACAGCCCAGGCCAAACACCAGCAGGTGTAGGTGACACACAAGGACAAGGGAGCTCCTGACTGGAAGCAGCCTAGTGGCAATGGGCAGACAGCTGGCTATGTGGATAAGAAATCACTTAATATTTAAAAAATTGTGACATTCATATACACTTCATGGGTCTTCCTGGGGTTATCTCTTAATTAATGGATTTTTTTACAGTAATTACCAGAATTTGGGGTAACTGCTTCATGGCAAAGTATCAAAAGATAAAATTAATACACAGAACTGGTCACCAGATGTCACTGTCTTGTCATTCCAACATGGCCAAAAGTACACAAATAATCAGCAGAAAAGAAAATCTTGTATACAAGCAAGAGGTAGGAGAAATCTGGAACATGAAGAAATAGTCTCCTTGTTAGCCAGCAGAACTGGAAGAACAAGATGTCATCGTTTGCTCTATGGGATGTTCGTCCCCTCAGTTATAAATGCTGATTTATTCTACCAATTCCCTGAGGGCTTCCCCCAGCACTAGCAGCTGCCACTGATCAGCCTCCAGCTGGAGGCACTTCAGATGAGCAGTGGCTCTGTGGAAAGATGCTCCCAGTGACACCGGGCAGGTCTGCATGGTCAGAATTACAGTAACAGTTGGACTGTCTGAGCAGCTTCTTCCACTACACATCTAGGAAAATATACATATTCAGTCTTGTGAATATCTGCTCTCGATACACTTGCTCACCTATAGAGGTAAGACAATAGCACTGTCTTCCAGAATAAGGTCAGCATTTTATGGACATGGAATATTATAAAAATAAACAGTCTATTCTTCCCTGCAGTGGCTACATTGCAACAAACTGCTGAAAATCCCCACGCAAAACCTGCATCTTCCAGCTTGGTGTGTCTGACCTGCCTCATTATAAATATTCAAATTTGGGAGGTGCCATCCCCAGAGAATGAATAATCTGAGCTGGGAATGGGCAGGATCTGAGCTGGGAAGGAGCAGGATCTGAGCTGGGAAGGAGCAGGATCTGAGCCGGGAACGAGCAGGATCTGAGCTGGGAAGGGGCAGGATCTGAGCTGGGAAGGGGCAGGATCTGAGCTGGGAAGGGGCAGGATCTGAGCTGGGAATGGGCACCAGCATCTCCCCAGCAGCAGCAGCAGCCCGGGAATGCTGCTCCCGCTGCAGGGTGGGCACAAGGGAATTTCTCACCTGAGGGGAACCAAAGTGACCCCGAGGATGGAGTTTGGGCACCCTCAGCTCACCTGGGCATGAGGTCAGAGGTGCCACAGGTGGGGCTGGGCTGCTCCTGCCTCCCCTTCCAGCTCCTTTTGTGGCACTGAGGTGACAGACACGGAATTGTGTAATGAACTCAGAGACAGATCACCTCAGATATTCACCATGGGCATGTAGACCTTGGCCTTGCTTTTTTTTTTTTTTTTTTCTTCCTCTTCATCTAGATTAAACTGTGCCTTCTCATTCCAAAGAACAAATTGGTGCTGGATCAAAATAAATTTGTTACTTTTTTTATACAGCACTGGTATTGCTTATACTGGACTTTTATAATATCACCACGAGGAATTTTGGATTTGATCACAGAATATCAGGATAAAATAAAGAAAAATTCCCCTGCTTATTGCTTAAATAAATTCTGAGTAAGAATTACAGCATCCTGAATACTCTGCAGTTAGATATTACAGTTTAAAATAGCTGAGGGCTGAAAATATTGATCCTGTTAGCTTTGCTATTGGTACCTGTGTGCAA
Organism: Thryothorus ludovicianus; assembly: GCA_013397245.1. Classification (NCBI taxonomy): domain Eukaryota; kingdom Metazoa; phylum Chordata; class Aves; order Passeriformes; family Certhiidae; genus Thryothorus; species Thryothorus ludovicianus. The sequence goes on from VZTB01015794.1 coordinate 376,374, forward strand.
AGTTTGTTGACATTAACAAAGCCAAGACTCTTATGAGGACAGGCAACAGTCACCTACTTTGGTAAAGGTATTGCTGGTTACTGCAATTCAGAGAAGCTGTGATCGACTTTAAAAAGACTAAGAAGTAGCTTAGACTACATTAATTTGAGTTCTTATTCTGGAACAAAGCATTCTGGCTTGTAACTGTTACAGAAACACATGCAATTATTGAGTGGGTTTTTTTCGTGACAATTTTACTTCCACTTAAGCTCTGGAAAACCCATCAATATTTGTCAAATGAAAAAGGCTAAAATGATAGAGAAAAACGCATTGAGCAGTTGTATAAATTGTGAGGGAAGAAAATCTACCAAGCTTTCCTGATTAAAATTTTACAGTCAGATCTCAATTTCAATCAAGTTACAAGCCCAGCATTTTAAGCATTGTTCAATAATATAGCAAGTGACAGCTCCTGTCCCAAAGAGATCAGCTTATTAATATAACTTGATTTATAAGATGCAGTAATTATATTATGCAGAAACTTGCCCCTAATGATGCCAAGAGCCATGCATTGATCTCTAAAATGGAATTCTGTGCCAGTATTTTGTTGAATGATGAATGCATTTACAATCTAGGGATGTTTACAGTGTAGGACCAAAAGTCATTTCCAATGACCTAACTTATTTTTTGACAAAAAGCAAATGGATTTTTCTATTTATTTGTTTGTTTATTTAAACAATGGGTAAAAACCTGATTTCCTGTAGGACCAGAACCAGCCGGTATCTGTGGGGTCCTTAAAGTTGTCTTGTACAGCCCAGGGAAATCCAGCTGGAAACAACTGGACTGGATCAGATGAGGCAGGGTTTGAGCTATAGGATTCAAATGGCTGGAGAAGGGAGTAAGTGGGCAGCGTGTGATGATGGAAATGTCACATTGCTCTGTCTCTTGGGGCCATAAAGAGATCTGCACTATTGAATTAAAAAAAAAACAAACACTTCAATAAAAAATAAAACATACAAGGGAGAGAGGTGGAGCATGTGAATTCTGGTGTCATTTAGAAGTACTTCTGAAAATATGAGCTAAAATATCATAATATTATCTTTAACACCATTAAACATTCTAAGAATTCAATGAACATACTCCTTGCAATTACGTAATTAAAACTCAGAATAAAATAGCATAACTGCTGCTTTATAGCAATCATTACATAATGAGTGGTTTTATGGCAATCTCAGCTAAATCTAGATCTGGGTAATTTTAAAAATTTGTTGATTTCCACAGTACCATTCATGATTTTGATTCAGAATTCTTCAAAATAAAGAGGAATTCTGCCAAAGTCAAAGATGTTGTTTGTGGTTTCCTCTTTCAAAAGGATTTGAGAGGGTTTTTCCTTTTGAAAGTATTCAATAAAAGCTTGCAAACTCAGAAACTGTAGAGCGAAAATTTTTTTTTAGAGGCATGAACAGCCAGCTTCAAGCTGATTAATAGAAATGCTCAGCACAAAGTGATTCTTAATGAAGATGATAAGCCCCAGAAAAGAACCATTTATGGGCAATATATAACTTAACTTAAACCAGCAGCTCAATCACAGAGCTGCTGCCTCCCACACTCCACATTCCGTGCTGTGCATCGCAAGATCTGGAGCATGAAAGGCACAGCCTAAGGACAAGGAAGGAAAAAAATCAGAAAGAAAGAAATCTTTGTGTGTATCTATGGTGCCTCTCAAGTGTTGGTTCCGTGTGAGCAGCTCTGTCCTCGAGCTGCCTCGGCCATTTCCCTGGGAGATGCTCTGCAGCTCTGCCTTTCTTTCTCCCAGTTCCATCTCAGCCTTCAGATTATTTGGTTTTGTGATTGATGACGTGTTAATTGATTGATTAACCTGCCAGGCCGAGGTCTGCAGCAGAAAACAGCACTGAGATAAGGCAAAACTAAAGTATCATTTTTCACATCTGAGCTCCCGACCAGGCTGAGAGGCTCCTCTCAATTCTGAGATGTACAAAAAGAGATTTAAAATGAAGCCCCCACACATACTGCACTTTAACCCAAATAGGTGGCAGTTCAAGCTGAGTCCTCCACACACAGGGAGCAGCTGTGTTTGTGTCTGTGAATATGAGATTCTCATTATATTTTTGTGCTCCTTTTCTGGACTGTGAAATTAAGACACTGTGAAGTATCTTAATTTATGCTAAAACAATCTCCTGGAACCATTCATTTATCTCACTTTTCAGGTTCATAAACACTTGCTCCTCCTCTGGATTTGATATTCTGGATTTTGTTTTCTTTCCTGCTTGCACTTGAGGTAGAAACAAAGATTTTTGCATAGTAAGCAGCAAGAGATTCCTTCAAGAAAGTTATCATTCAGTGTCTCTATGTGATTCTCTTCAAATGTGAACACATTGGTGTGTGTTTCCACAAATCTTCCTACCTTTTCTAGCATTTAATGGCTTCATTTTGAAGCAGAGGCATTCCACATATTGGGAGCCAAAAAGTACATTAGTGAATTCATCTAAGAGAAGTGTGCTGTTAAATAACATGCAGACTAATTAATGTAAATGCCATGGTGAGAACATGCTGACATTGTTGAAGTTAATGATCCAGCTGCATTATCATTTCCAGCACTGTAATGTTGAGAAAACCCAAGAAACTTCATTTTCTGCATTCTGGCACAGCATTTTCCCTGGGTGTCTTTCAGAGACAGCTGAACAGGCTTTCTACACTCTGGTAAAGACCACTCTGTGAATTTATCATGGAATTTGGGACAATAGATTAGCTTTTCCAACAGCCTTGAGCAAATTTTATCATTCTGTTTGATAAACCAAGGGTCTCACCCACCTCAGTGAGGTGGGGAGGCCTGACCCATCTCCATGCCTCCATTCTCTCACATGCAGATTATATTATTGTATCTGTGCATATAAACAATATTTAATGCACAATGTTATGAGGGAAGGCAGCCCTTTTGTCAGACTGACCTGGACCATGCAAAAACCAGTGTCTCCTCCTCACCTGTGAATATTCTGGAGCTGGAGCACCACTGACAGCCCTGGTGGAGATGGGCAGGGTAGAGGGGAAGGCACACGCCCTGTCCTGGTTCTTGGCCATCCTGCCTGCTTGGCAAAGGAAGGAGATGCTCCTCAAGGTTTACCAAGGAGCTGTGCTGTGGAATAATTGCTTGTCACTTCTGTATAATTACATTTTGACTGAAACTGCTCTTCAGAAAAGGTACGAGATCTGAAGCATGGGCACTTCTCACCCTCTTTTCTCGGTGCATGACAATGAAAGAGGCTTTGAAAAGTCAGAACTCCACATCAGCAACGCACAATGCTCTCAAAGAAAATGAATAAAAGGACATGGCACTCTAAATGGGCTAAAGAACAGGGCAGGCAGTGATGAGTTTTGGTTCATTTCATCAGAAGTGTTTTTACTGCTAATTTCCATGGTCCAGAATGAAGGGCAGCGCTTTAAAAGCAGCAGAAAATCACAATGAAAACAAAGCAACATCATGGCCTCAGTTCATACTGCACAAGCCAGGAGTCACTTATTTCAGCAGGGCTGAACAACCCTGACTCACAAATGCATTTAGCCACCAAAGGACTTTTTTCACTGGGAAAATGAAGCTCGTATGTTCCAGCCCCTGTCTCCAGCAGTGCTGCCATATATTCCTTTTCTACCTAAGTGTGATTCATTTTACAGCATTAGAATTTCCTTTCAGCTACAAGTCCTGCACAGGGGCTGCTGTTTGGAAAGGAAAAAAATGGCAAGCACAGTTGGCCATCTTGCCTAAAGCCACTCAGACCCAGCGTTCCTTTGAAACCACAGCAACACAGATTGCATCGGCCAAGGGAGAGAGCAGAGAAGGCCCCAGGCAGGCAGACAGACAGACAGACAGACAGGCAGGCAGACAGACCGACCTTTTCCTCTCATGGCTTTTTCTATGATCAGAAAATTACTTTGAAGATTATACTCTAGGGGGAGATTTTCTAGACATCTCTGAAACAAAGGCACAGATTCTAAAGAAGTGCTCAGTCTTGGAAAATACCAGTTACGAGATAAGACTCTACAATAAAATCAGATTTTATGAGAAAATTGAATTGTTAGACTGTTTTTTTCCTTTCCTGTAACTTGTGCTCTTACTGACAGAGCATGTCTGTCAAAGAGAAACAGATTTATTTGTGAGTGACCTCCTTGGACAGCCCTTCTTTTGCTGTTGAAAAACACTGTCAGAAATGGGGCAATCAAAAATACACCTCATGCCATCCAATCCAGCCTTTCAACACAGAGTAGCTGGTTTCAGAAAGATAGCAGCTTCAAAGAAATATGTTGGCCTAAATTTCAATTATTCTGCAATGAAGGAATGAAACTACTTTCCCAAAGGAATTCTAAGCTGCCCCAAGCCAGAATCTACACAGTTTCAACTCCGTAGGTTTCATGTGAGATATTTGAGTCCTGTCCAAACTCTCAGTTCAGAGTTGCCTACAAAAAGCCAAACAATTGTGGGTCTTTCTGAAATGACATCCCAATTCTTCGCTACCAAACCATTCTCTTCTGAAGGTCACTGGAAATTCCTTCCAATGAAATGAACAGAGGATTCAGAAGACCAAAAAGTTCTTATATCAATTTGAAGTCTGCAGTGAAAGTTACAGAATGATAGATCTATTTTAAAGCTAATTACAGCTTTGATGCTCCTCATTGAGTGCATGTACAAAGAACCTTTGGCTGACTATACAGCAGCTAATTTGAGGATACCAATATTACTTCTGCAAGGATATTTTAAGCTGACTCTTTATTGGCTCTTTCTATCTCTTAAGAGCTAATGTCACTACAGCCGTGGCAGTGTCACTGTGCAAAGCTTCCAGCACTCAGTAGCCTTTGGAAGAGCATTCCCATGGTAACACTTCAAATCCTGATGGCTACACCCTTTCAGCACAATAAACTTAATATCAGATGCTTGAGCCATCTGTCCAGCTCCTCAATTAACATAGTTAGCTACTGAAACTTCAGCAATTACTGAAATCACACTGCAATCAAGGAACAAATCCACAACACAAAAGCAGGACAAAGGAAACCTTAAAGCCACATTCAAGCAGAGCTGGTATGAGAGAAAAGAGAAGGAGAGCTACTTCATCCAGAATTAAATGCAATTAGAATTTAATCTGGCCCACAATATCATCCTCAAGTCCTCATTTGGACTGTGAAGCAGCTGGAATCCTGTTCTCATTACTGTAAATGACCGTGTGGTGCAAGGAAACAGAAAACCAAGCTCAGCACTTGTGTCCTCTATAAATAAACTTGAGAAACACCTTGGGACTGAGATGAAAGCAGAGCAGCCTAAGGCTAGGCCATGAGAGAGAAGATGCCCTTTTCTGCTAGCTTTGGAGCTGAGGTAAATACCGTGCAGTCATCTGGATATATTAAAAACCTGGTAGATGAAAGAACTCGGCACAATCAAGCCCTGATCTGTGGATCTGGAGGGCAAACCATTGGGTAAAAGCAGGCAGGAGGGGCTCAGCAAGCAGGACAGGCTGTCAGAGAGCCCAGGAGAGCCAGCACAGGTGGGTGAGGGACCTGCAGGGCAGCGGGGGCACAGGGGGCAGGACAGGACCTGTGGGGAAAGGCAGAGCAGGGCTGGCTTTGCCCTGTCTGCTGGGCCACCTCACCTGCCAGGAAATTCAGAGTTCAGGGCATTATCTGCACCACCTCAGTAGTCCTCAGAGAGATGTAGGCATTTCTAAAGCGTGACTTACATGGCACTTTAGGCATTTACTGTAGAATAAGACAAATCATTCCCTATTTCTCTCCACGGGCTATAAAAGCACTCTGAAAGCTCAGCTCAGGATGTCTGCACAATGGATATCTAAATTAAGGCAGCAGAGTCCTACCTTGGAGTACTCTGGTGATTGTGTCAAGTGTTTGCTTGGTTTACAGGGATAACAGATTTCATGAAACCAATGCTGTTTCGTACTACAGCTGCAACATCTGCACTGCTAAGACCATGCTAAAGCATCACAAAAAGATGCTCAAGCTCTTGCCCTGTGAGAAACAGCAGCTTGTTACCACTCCTGAGCTCAGCACAGCCTTCTCTCTCTTTGCACCAAGAGAAATTCCTCTCCAAGTTATAAGAGAAATGTATGAATCTGTATGAAAACTGTATCAAACAATAAGTTTATGTAAAAAGACATTGTGGTGACACATGTCAGCAAAAGAAAGGCGAGGTGCAAATGAATACACTGGTAGCAGTTTGTCCCCTCACAGCAAGCACTGCTGCAGTGTTTCATCTTTCAGCTCATGCTGGGTTTGATATTTAAGTGTCCCTGTCAGCCCTGAGTATTTCAGACTGTGCTTCTATTTCTTGGATTTAATCCATTAAGGGAAGCAGAAAAGCCCAGGTGTCTTCCCATACAGCTGTTTGTTTTGCATTCTCACATTCCCAGAGCCTCCACCTGCAAGTGACAAAAAGTTCACTTTGCAGAGAGCTGAGGGGTCTCCCTTCAATCAGCCTGGGCTGTTCCCCCAGGTCACTCCTCAGTCTGCTGCTCACACTCTGTCCCCAGCAGGACCTCTGCCTGTCCTAGAGCTGCTGCATTGCCTGCACCTGGAACCACAGCTCATTAATCACAAACCCACCTGTGCTTGAGGTGATGTCCACGAGCTGTCCTGGGCATGGAAACTCAGAGCTGTGCCAGTCTTCAGCAGCTCCCTGGAAAAAACAGGGGCCAGTTCCTCCCTGGACAAGCCAGGCCCAGTTCCTCCCTGGAAAGGCCAAGGGCCAGTTCCTCCCTGGACAAGCCAGGGCCAGTTCTTCCCTGGAAAAGCCAGGGGCCAGTTCCTCCCTGGACAAGCCAGGGCCAGTTCTTCCCTGGAAAAGCCAGGGGCCAGTTCCTCCTCTCCCCTCTCGCCTTTCCCCAGCCCTGTTCCCACCAGGATGCAGAGATGGTGACAAGAGGCTGACTCCAACCCGGATTCTCTAGGATGGCTGGCTGTCCCCTATGTATTTATCTATTTCTAGATGTTACTCTATTACCTTAAAAAGAGCATATCATGGGGAAATCCTGTTTCTCCTTAGAGGGGTACAGTGGATTTTGACAGCACAAAGTTCCCTTGTGTTCCTTGAAGGGTCGTGTTGCTCTTCTGTGTTCATGCTAGAGATTATTAAGTCTGCTCATTATTACAAAAGACATTTTTCTAGCTAGAGCCGTTCACAGCACAACATTAATTTTCTCCTCATTTTGTATGAATGTATTGATTTGACCACAGCTACAACCCATGATGTGTTTTGCTGCTATTACACTCAAGTACTTGAAATAATACTGCCATGTAAAACAGAGCTATTAACTGCAGCCTAATATCTACCAGCCAGTGGTGTGTGATAGAAAAGTAGGGAACTATCCCAAAGAGAAAACTAAAAACATGTAAATATAGTTTAGTCATTCAAATAATTATAATTTTTTTCAATAACATTCAAATGCAACACTCAGATGATGAAGTTAATTCTCTGTACCCACTCATCCATGGGGTTTTTAGTTATTATAAACCCCAGCTATTACAAGGTTCTTTGTACAGCTGAACAGTAAATGAGCCATATGTGCCAGACTGACCTTTTGTCACATTCTATTTATGAACTCAAGCCTTAAAACAGTTAGATCTAAAATCTATTAATTGTTAATATAAGACTGTTCACCTTCTTGCAATCAGAGAGATATCCCATCTTTTACTCCTGTGTGTCATCAATACTGGGAGTCTGCCATTAAAAAATAAAACTATTTACCAGCTATTGCAGATGTTGTAGAAGAACTTGGCTGGAGCCACTCTTCGTTTTTGTTGTCTGAAATTGCAATATTGTGCTGCCTTTAACTCCTGCCAGCAATGCCAGCCACATGTGTTTCTGACTGAGAGAAACCATCTCTAATGAAATCCTGAAGTGCTTTGGGTCCACCCTGCTGCCCCCAGGATGAGCTTTGCCTCCGAGTGCTCCTGTGATTGCATTTTTCCCAGGGACAGATCCCTGGTGCTCCCCAGGGAGCCTCACGTGCTCCATCCTGCAATTCACTTCTGATTCTCCTGGGTCTGGTGAGGCAGAGATGGATGAATAATTAATGCCCTGTCTTTACACCCAATTATATTTACCAGAGTGTTTTTTGCAGCTGGCAGTCGTGCTGTTGTTTGTTTTTAGTTTTTTGAATAACCAATACACGTTTTAAATTTAATTTTCCCTTTCATTTTCACTGTGACAACCACAAAACCTACAGCTGCAACTAAAATGAAAACAACAAAGTGTTAATCCTGTGAAGGTCTGTAACAATTCAGGCCCTCAATTTTGAATTTATTTATCAGCAGATTGTTATTAAATCAGACAAACATATGCATACATTAAACACTTCAGTGACCCAGCATAGCCCTAGGAACTAAACCATAAACCAGCACATGCACAAGCTTTATAACTCATTACCAAATTGTCCACAGGATACCAGAGGGCAGAGTTCTATTTCAGTCTTCAGTAATTTTGTATTTCAAACTCGTTTGGTACCATTAAATTGTAGAAATACTTATTTTTGTCAGTGTTACTTCATAGTATAAATTCTACTGTTAAAAATTTTTAAGAGTGTTTTTAATACTTTAGTATTTTTGCATAGTTTTGTGACTTAAGATGAAACCTATTTTTATTAAGTTTCCAGAACATTTTGTAAAACTATTAACTTTAATTTTTAAAGAAGTCAAAGGAAAGGTTAAAATTTTCATCATCTTTATCCATTTAAAATTTTTCTGATATTAATCCAGTTTTATGATTTGCAGACCATAATAATAAGCTTAGAACTCTTGGGGTTGCCATTTCTACCCTAACACCCAACTTTTGTGAAAAATGGAGGGACACAGAGACTCCTTCAGTACCAAGCCATGGCCTAAAAAATTATTTTATGCTACTCAACTGATACAACAGGGTCCAACAAAAATGTTAATTTGCTTACTCCTGACTGGCAACCATGGAAACCATCAGCCTAAGCATTACTGCCCAAACTGAGAAAGGCTGCTGGTGTCCTTGAAGGATGTGGAGCCATTGGAAGTAGATTTTTTCCATCTAACTGATCTTCCTCTGCAGTCAAAAAACAGAGATGGAGACTGGCATCCCACATTTTCATCTATTCTCAGAAATCAGTTCACTCTGGTGTCAGCTTTTCCTCAGATTCTGACTGCAAAAGTGAATGCATTTACACCAATGTATTAGCTTTATAAATGGAAATATTATAAATATATTAATAAAATATGGTAGAAAATAAATCTGGAAATGCCATCAAGTCACACAGTCTATCCTTTTTCCAAGAGAAGTCTGAACCCTGTATTTCTTGACAGAAGCTTTCCAAAGAAGTAGTTAGAAAATTCTGTGATTGAAATTCTACGTTCTTCCTAAACCATGTGGTCTCATTCTTCTCTTTAACTGAGCAGCTGAGACAGCTAAAGCAGCTAACAAAATTTAATTGACTTAGGGTTGGCAATTCTCCAAAATCATGAAGAAAAGCTTGGAAAAAAACATTTCTTTTCCCTCTTCCTTGAATACAAATCCAAGACAAAATTCAATGAGGATTATTATATGTACACAAGGAATTTGGGTGTCCCGTTATCTTAAAAGCACTGGTGAAATTTAATATATTAATTCCTCAAAACAGCTTTGAAAATCCCAATCCAAAAGAATGAGAGCTGCCTGTTCATTAAAGGAACCATTCATTATAACAATATTGATTGTGTATTAACTTAATCCACACTCTTACCTTCAATTGGAACTGCTTAAGCACCTGCCAGGTGTGAATGCAAGGCCAGCTATCCATTACCATGGAGAGCACTCCAAAAAGGGAGCTGCATGAAATCCTTTATCACAGGAGCTCAACGAAGCCACAAGTTCTGACAACGAAGCTTAAGAAGTTGCTGGAGGAGAATTAAAGGAGGAAAGCGAGGTGGAAATGCACAGGGGAGGATTCATCACTTAACGTAACGTATTATAAAAAATTGCTATTTAATACTAAACTGGCCCCAAACTTTACACATTCCATCTACAACATTTCCTACAGAAAGGTGAGTTTCAGCTCCTGATCCTTCATGGTTTGATTGGATCCAATCTTATATGTCAGCTTACTGAGATTGGGGCATTATAGTTTTCAAACAATTCTTTTTATTTAGCACATATGGCCCTTGCCATAATGTTTTTCTGTAATGTCATGAAATCGTGCATTGCATTTGTTTTAGGAGTAATATGCATTAAGCATAAAGATAAAATAATTGGAATGTCAATCATTATTTAGCTGCTTTTCCCCTTTGCCCAAGTCTTAATGCCAATGCACAAACTTGCATTGGCAATGTTATAGCAAAAAAAGTGAAATAGTTTTAATAAATTATTCTGAAAGATATTAGATAGAGGTCAATTCCCAATTCTTTTGAACTCCATCACAGAACTCTCATTTAATTTTCTGGGGATAGAATTTGGCCCAAATCGCATATAAAATGGGATTAAACTTCTGGCTTTCTTCCCAGAACCTGAAATGAAAGTACACCAATGAAAATCTGCAGAATCATAAAACAGAGCTTCCTAAAGAAGGGAAAGCCTTATATGTAGCTTTATGAAACAGATTTTTTAGTTCCTTAGATTGCCACCTTCAACATGAGCCAGCTTATCCTGTTATTCATAAATTGATTAAAATGCCTGAAGTCAGAAGCAATTTCTTGAAGTTGCCTTGAATCAGTGGGCTTTCCACATTTAAACATTTTTCAGCATGCATTTAAAATTGAAGAGTATGAGCAGCTATCAGTTCTGTAAGACCATAATAAAGGTCAAATATTTATTAGACTGAAAATGCCATTAATACCTTCTGAATTCTTATTAGAGGAGGTCCATCATGGTATCATTTTCTTGGAGAGTAATAGGTCAGCTGTCAAATCTATCACCATGTCTGTCTGTATTTTCTCACTGTCAAGCCAGGACCGAAGAGAATGGAAGGAATTCAATGAAATTTGTTCAATTCTTCTCAAAAGCAGCAATCTGACAGTTTTAATTAAAGACACAAATTCAAGCATGTGGAAATCCATTACCTGGAAATCCTAGAGTTGATTCTTCCTTCTGCACTGAATTAAAGAAATTGAATTTCAATCTAGGACTGTAGAAGCCATTTGCATTCTTACATAACCACCAGCTCGAGGAATTACTTGACCCAAAGCATAGGGAAGGCGAGATTTCAGCTGGGGCTGGCTTCTTACCCAAGAGAATTAAAGAATCTCCCTCAGGTCATCCTGGGCAGGGCTGGGCCAGCAGAGCTGAGGGTGGCAGTGCCAGGCTCCCCCTCAGCTGGGACTGGCACAGGAGGAGCTGGGGGAGCCCAGGAACCTCGTCCTGCTCACCCCAGGGCTGCTGCAGTCCTGGCCCTCTCCCTCTGAGTGATGAACACCCAGGAAATGCTGGGACTGGCACAGGAGGAGCTGGGGGAGCCCAGGAACCTCGTCCTGCTCACCCCAGGGCTGCTGCAGTCCTGGCCCTCTCCCTCTGAGTGATGAACACCCAGGAAATGCTGGCACAAGCAGCAGGTGCTGGCTCCCTCCAGGAGACAGGGATGCACAAACCCTCCTCCCACAGGTGGGCACTTCAGTGCACCCTATTTGGTTCACAGATTAGCAGATACTTTGAAAAAAGTATTTCCAATTCGAGAAATGCAATAAAAGGAAAAGTGTAGTGAAAAGAAGGACATCTTTTACCTAATGTAGTCATGCTTCTGGTTTTAAATGTCAGTGAGAGCTACCCAAGTTACTTGTGTTTTATGTATTTGTGCATGTTGGTTTAAGAAGATCATAAAATTGCACAAGTGGAAAATAAATCATTTTAACTGCAGAGGGCAAGTCAAGCAAGGGAAGAAAAAGAATATGGAGGAGGTTACTCCTATGTTACTTGTCATTAGAAAGTAACTGCATATTTCTTTTAAACCAGGCTAAGAGGCAGAAAAGCTTACAAGATAACAGTCCATTATTTAAAGAAAAGGGTGAAGGAGGCAAAAAGAAAAGGAGAGGGAAGAGAGAGAAAGGAGGCATCAAAACCTCTAAGAATCAACAAAGAACAAAAATGCAGGGTAGCCAGGAAAAATTAGGAATAATTTCCATAAACTTCTCCAGTTTCACACCCAGGATAATTCATTGATAGTCTGTGTCACAGGCATGAAAGTTAAAAAATATGAAAGCAAGGAAAACATGTTCACAGAAAAATAAACTCATGCTGTTTAAAAAAGCCTCTCCCTGCTATTCACTGTTTGACAAACAGGCATTGCTGGTGATCACTGCCCAAAATGTTCTGAGGTCTGCAGGGGAACAACTCTGATTGTTACCAAGAGGGGCAGAGGGACCCTTCCTGTCTGTGCCAGAACTGAACAGAGCTCCTTCCTCCCAATTCTCACACCCAAATCCAGGTCTGGGCACTGGGTTCTGCAGCTCAGAATCCACCGTGAATGCACACATTTTTAGTAACGAGCATTCCAAATTTCTTTATATAATTTCACAGATTATGTAATGATGATTCACTGTGAATATACCATGCATCAGATTGCTTTGCAGCACTCAGACCCCAAAGTGTTGATAGTGAAAAATCTTACCAAGAACTTCCAAAAGTTGTGCTAAAATGAGAGATTAAGTGAATTTTGGTTGAGAAGGGAGGTATAATTTTCCCACTATAATTTTATCTCCCCAAAATAGGACAGTGCTGGGCTGAGATTAAATAAACCATTTAAAGTGGTCAGCCACAATTCACAGAATGCAAGCTGAACACATGATTGCTTAAATTGTAGGAACGAAGAAAAGTTTTAATGAGATGAATGAAAGTCCTGAAGATGAATTTTTTTTAAGTATGAACATGCAGGCAAGTTTTTGACCTGAATAATTTTTCATACTGGTCTAAGTACATTTGTCAGGGATTCAGCTTCCACAGGTAAAGTAAAACTGAGAAAAGACCAATAATGTGACACAATTAAAGAGGGAGAACAGACACTCCCAGCAGTAAACATGGAATTGCAGCAGCACCTCCTCCCCTGAAGCACTCTGCTAGTACCCACACATAGGCTAAGAATACAAGCAATTCTTTTTTTAGCTCTTAGATGTAGCATGTTTGGCACCCTCCAGCTTTCATCCAACCCTGAAAGGCCACCAAACCCTTCTGCATGTAGTGCATATTAATATTATGTACTTAGGAAGAGCATTTCTTGGTTTTAGCTGCTTCCTAAAGGATTGTAGAAGACTGTATCATGTATTCAAAAATCCATTATTAACTTCATATTAGCATTTTGCGTCTCTAAGGAAGGAGATGTTGCAGGTTACCCACAAAGAATCTACTTTCAGTAATGAGGAGCAGAACTCTGACATCTGTCAACTGAGTAAATTCCACTGTTTTGTAAATATTGATCAAACAATCATGGCTAATGATACAACTCTAAGTGAATTAGACAAATGTTCCCACATGGCCATCAATTTAATTTCCAGACTAAATTAGCTTCTTTTGTAAAGCAAAACCCTTTTAAGGAAGATAAATTGTTCAGTGACATCGACGTCCATTTCAATTATGGCTTTATTCTGGTGGAGGCTGTTCTGCATAATTTACCTGCTGTTCACCTGGCTGTGCTCTCAGAAAATACAGGGGGAGCCACATGACTCTAACCTTGAACATTTATTTCCCATTTCTCTAAAATATGGGATAGTTGGCGCAAACGATGCACAGAAGTTATTACTTTTCTCTGTACCAACCCACACAGTCAGCTGGGCTGAAATCACCATTATTAGAAAATACACTGACTTAATTCACCTTGGCACAGCTGTGTCAGAACTGCACTGGAGAGAAGAGCTGCCACCTGAACAGGAACCAGGGGAAGGTGGGCAGCCAGAATGCACCTGCATTCTTGCAAGTGGGCAGAAAACCCCCCTTAAACCCCGAGTAACTCTCTCAGAGGTAACCCGTGCATCCCTCTCCAGGCTGCTGCAGTGGAGACAGAGCAGCTCGGGCTCAGCCCTGCTGGCCTCGGCAGGACAAGGAGGGAAGGGAGGGGTTAAATTGGTCCCACTTAGAGAAAAGCAGGGAACCCTTCTCAAATCTGCTGTCCCTTCAGGTCTGTGCCTCTGCTCCGTGAAGGAGGGGAGCAGCCCCCCTCTGCTTCTGTGCACTTTCTAAAGCCTGATATGGAATGTGTAAGGCCTTTTTATTGCTGTATTTTAGTCTTTATTGGCAGCAGTTCATTACTTTTGAGAGACTAGAAAGGCTCCTTAAAACTAATCTCAACCAGAGTGTCATTTATTTGCAAGTAGTTTGCTCCAAAATGTTTCAGTTAAAATAAACTGGGTTTTTTTGTAAACATCATTACATTTCAAACTCAATTTTGTGATAAAAATTACTCTTAACTTTCTCTCCCTAGACTCTTTTCCTCGATACATTCTAGTAGCTTTCAGTGGATGGAAAGAAAGACCTGACTAGGTAGTTATTCAAAATTATAAGTACTTTTCCCCCCACAAGAAAGACAGCTGCTGTTTAAATGATCTTGTCTCACATGGGGAAAGAATAAGCTTTACCACAGTTCTGTACAAATATGGGCTACCCACAGGGCAGAAACAGAGCACAGCATGAGCCTCAAAGCCCTGCTGTTACATTATGCAAAAACAAACAGTAAAAAAGGAAGAGGTTATTATAGAGGCAATTTGGTGTTGCATTTAGAGGTTAATAAAGATCTTTTTGGAGAGAAGGTCAGCATTTTAGGATATTCAGGTGTCTAACTCAATAGAAATGCCTAAATGCCTTTAAATTTCCCACATGGTGCTCATTCTGACAACTCAGTTTCAAGAACTGTGGTGTTATCAAAACAATGGAACAAGTCAGATTTAGTCTGTGAGAAAATTTGTGTTTCTTTTTCTCTAATTGCTTTGTGTCTCTATATTTGACCCCATTTTGAAAAGACACAATTCAAGGAAATTCTTGAATAAGTGAGAAGACAGAATCCTAGCATGTCCTGGGAGGGATCCACCAGGATCATCCTATTCCACCTTCCCAAGGACCAAGGCTCGTGAACACACCACATCCCCTCCCCTGGAATGAGGATCATTTTTAACACTACAACCCAGCTGCCCCCTGGGAGTGACCAGGATTTATCCTTTCAGCAATAAATCTCTGTTAACCCTCACATCCCAGCTGAGGCCGTGTCAGGTGTCCCCTCAGCTCTGCTTGCAGCTCCTTCTCTGGGCAATCCAGGTGTAGCACACACTGTGCCTCCTCCTCCTCCTCCTGGGCATGCACATACCTGAATCCAGCTCGTGAATTCCAACTGTGAATTATTGACGGCTACCCCAGGGCTGGCCAGAAAATGGAACACCTCCTCCACGACTCGTTCCAAAATTTATTTTTCTTCTGAGTTCAAATGAAAGTCAATGAATCAAAATGAATTGTACAAATTCATGTAAACATTTCCTTGTAATAAACATGTTCCAATGAATCATTCAAATGAAAGTATTTCCAGGAAGAGATGGATCACTTTGTAAACAGTTGTTACCTGGGAAGCAGGTGATGATGTGAAGGCTGATGTATGATCACACACATCCTGTTTCAGATCAGGGGGAACAGGATGAAACAGCTGCTTTCCAGAGTGCCAACCTCAGGAGCAATTATTCAAATGAAAATTACGCTTTTAAAAGGTTTACTTTTCATTTCTCCCAGGCACCAGTGCAGAAACCCCTCTCCCTCACTGCCTGCCCATACACATCACCCCAAACACAAACCCCCAGTCAACCACTTTTGCTTCCTGACCAGCAGAAGATTCAAGACAGCACTGATGAGGATTTCCTTTAATATAATGTAGGAATTGATTTTCAGGCAATTTGTTTTCTTTTCAATTTTGGATACCTCCAATGTAATAAAGCACTTTGGCTGTATGGACTTCTTTATATCTCTAAAATTGAGCTGGTAGTGCTCACCACCAGTTCAATATTTAATCTGAAGGAAGGACTATGTGTACAGGCATGGTGTACAGGCAAATGCTCTCTTTTGGATGGCTTCTTTGGGCTCATTACTGTTTTTCTTTTCTCTGAACTGGGTCACTCTCTGCCTCATTAATTGTCTTCTGAGATTTGACCCATTTTTCTGAGCAGTCCTCTAAGACCTCTCCAAAAAGGGATGAAAGCAGTCCAAATTGCTGGTATGGGCTTTTTTATGTTGCCTGAATAATCTGAGCAGTTATTTGAATAAGCAGGAAGAAGTGAATCAAGTCTGACAGTGTGAAAGCCCACAGGGGAAGGCAGAGCCCAGTTTTGGGGGAGTCCCAAAGGCACTGAACTGAGGAGGAGGAGGTCAGAGCTCTGCACCCTGCCCAGGCCCAGCACGGAAAAGGGGGCACAGACCCCACATTTGTGCATTTTACTGTGTGTACACAGAGGTAAGGACTCCAAAGTCCTTTTAGATCAAAAGTTGCCATTACACTTTCATTCCTCAGAATACAAAGAATGCAGGAGAAATAACAGCCTGGCCCAACTTCGATCAAAAACAAACACACTAATACCCTTAATTCTGAAAATTGACTGCTGCAGTTAGTACACTTAGTTTCTGTTTAATCTCATCAGTGTATAGTAGGCTAAAAAGAAAATTTAAAAGGGGCAATTTTCTTTGATTAAGTGAATTGGCAAAAGTAAATCAGAATAAGTGAAGAAATTGAAAAGGCAAAACAACATCACTGGTTTGTTAGCATGGGCAATACTTGGCAGTGTCCTCTCCTGGGGCCTGCTGCACTTATTATGGATTAGCTGCTTATTGGATAAATTATATGTCTAAGTTTATCCAAATTTTCTCTCACCCACAAATTCATCATTAAAGCAAATTATGTATTTTATAGGAAGTATTTTGTGGGATATTTTTACCATTGATTTCACTGAACAGCAAGATAAGCATTTCTGAGTGTTTTTACCCAGCTGACATGGACAAACATCACTTTTTAAATTCCACTGTGATATTTGCAAGAAAACACATCTGCTCTTTCAGAAATGAAACCTCATGTCTTGAGACATCTGGATAGATATAGATGCAAACAAGAAATCTGAGTCACTGAGAAACAGAAAAAAACAATTCAATACCAGGAAAAGGTATTCTCTATTTGTGGGAAAAGGCAATGCTGCTTTGCCATATACAAAATGACACAGTCATAAATTCTCATGGCTTTATGTTTAAAATATTGAGCCTAGAAAATTCAATTCAATGTCTCTTCCGTTTTTATTTTTTTATCTTTTCTAAGAAAGCTGCATTTCCTGCCACAATTTCAGTTTACTGGTATTTGTCTCACTGCCATAAACCAAAATTTCCCACATACTCTTTCTCCTTTTTTACAAGCAAATGTTTCATTGTTTCAGTACCGAGTTCAAGTCTAGTGGAAATCCAAATAACATCAGCTGGATGATTCAACAGCAGGCAGATGAAGCAAGAATCTTTACAAGACTCTCCTTTCCCCAGAGACAATGTAACAATCAACAGCTTTTTCTGACTGCAGACATTTGAGTACCTGATTGAATTTGGAAAAATATAGCTGGCTGTACACATTAAATGCCTCTCAAGTGTGGAAGCTAAAACAAAACTGGAATCCTTGTTCATTGTAATTACTTTTTCCCACATACATCAGTCCTGTCTCTCAGTCTTCAAAGTCCCATTCTAGAAATTGGGACAATTTTAGTTACCACTTTTTCCCCTACTGCTAAGGTGGCTGGAACCAAGAGTTTAAACTGCACAACTGCAAGGAGCTGGCTTGGCAGCACACATAATTCCAGCAATGCTTTTGTGTTAATTAGTATTTACAATTCCTGACTACCACTGCGATGGGTCACTGGAACGCTGCTCACAGCTGCATTTATTTTATAAAAGCAAAGGTGGCTTGGCATCAGTGCTTGGGAGTCGTGATTGGCAGTGGAGAAAACAGCAATCCCAAATACACAAAACTTTAATTTATTTTAATAATTGTAGCACTGATGGAAATGCAACCTTTTCTGAATTTAGAGATGGATCCAGGTCATAGCTTCATAGCTGGCCTAAATTACTATAATGGATCAAATTAAAACTCCATGTCCAAACATCTGCAGCTCCTCAAAACATGACCTAATGAACCATGAGCAGGTCGTGGCAGAATCAAAAGTGCTGAATATCTACGAGTGCTCTGCAGAGATAGAGTTTTATTTTGATCTTTAAAACAGATGACTGAAAATATTTTCACTACCAATTGCATAAAAGCACAGAGTGATTCATATAAAAATGTAGCTTTTTCAAAAGCCTAAGGAAAATTACTGGGAAGCTATGCTGTGATAGCAAAACTAAACTTCATCAACTGGTGCTTTGAACAATGAAAGAAATTCAGTTTTGGCTTGGAGTTCAGCATTTAAATAAATGTCAAGGGGAAGAAAGGATGAGACCAAAGTCAAAGAAAATCTGGACTATCTTACTTGATCTTTGTCTATAGTAGAAAGCATGTGCAAGACACTTTAACATCTTTTCACTTCTTCAGTAGAAAACCAAAGAAAATAATGCCCAAATACAATACAAAGTAGCTGAGGAATTTTTCTGAATCCTTTTCCTATGAATCTTCTAAAAAAGAAAAAGAAAAAACCTCATGGGATAAAGCAGAATAGCAGCTCTCACCCTCAGTGAGCTAGACCAGAAAGAAAGCCCAAATATGCCTCATACAAAATTCATCTGGGTTAAGCATCAGGGGTCTGCAGAAGGGCCAGCCAAGGAGAAGAATTTAAAACAAGACAAAAAAAATAAAATAAAAAATTCTCCTGACAAGTTAATGTAGCAGAGTTGTCCAGATTTGTGAGACATTTGTTCAACACGAATACCAAAAAGCACACAGCAGTGGGATTTGTAGGACCCTGGGATTAGGAATGGGGAATATCCAGAGATGTTCTAGAGCTGTGTCTGTGCCTAGAACTGAGCAGACCAACTCTCCAGCTCTGCAGTGGAACAAGGGGAGCAACAACCATGGAATCACAGCTGCACTGTTTCTGTGGTAAAATGGATTTCATTGCCTTGGTGAAACAATTACATTTGGCAGCTGCTGCACTTGCCTCTAAGAAACATTAGAAATGCCACCACAATAATCAGGAAAAGTTCAGGATCAAATGACATATCAGTTTATGGCAACATCTGTTTTGGGAGGAGCTGGGGGAGCGATGGAAGGGAGAAATAAGAGAGCAGCGTCACACACATGCAATAAATGTCTGCTTGCAACAGTGATTTGTGGAGTCCCTGGGAAAGGCAGGGCAGCAATGATGTCACTGCATGAGGCATCCCTGGGGTGGCAGCAGGGTCACCAGGGTGCTCTTCACACATCTCACCGCTGTGGGACCCCCGGCTCCGTCTGAGCTGCCCGGGGTCACTTTGGGAGCCTTTGGGAGCTGAGATGGCTGCAGTGCCTCTGAGAGGGGCGGGGGGGCTGAGCAGCTCCTGGGTGGGGGTGCCAGCCCTGCTGCCCCTCCTGTCACCGGAGGAGAAAGCTTTGCCCAGCTGCCCCTCCTGGGGACACACCTGGGAGCAGCTCCAGAGGGGACAGCCCTGCCTGGACAGGCACAGTGACACCCCAGAGGGGACAGCCCTGTCCCAAACAGACACAGCGACACTCCAGAGGGGACAGCCCTGTCCCAAACAGACACAGTGACACCCCTGAGGGGACATCCCTGCCCAGACAGACACAGTGACACCCCAGAGGAGATATCCCTGCCCCAAACAGACACAGCGACACTCCAGAGGGGACAGCCCTGTCCCAAATAGACACAGTGACACCCCTGAGGGGACATCCCTGCCCAGACAGACACAGTGACACCCCAGAGGGGACTTCCCTGTCCCAAACAGACACAGTGACACCCCAGAGGGGACAGCCCTGTCCCAAACAGACACAGTGACACCCCAGAGGGGACAGCCCTGTCCCAAACAGACACAATGCCCGGGCACAGGAGCAGCTGCAGGGCTGGGCTGTTGGGGTCAGCTGCTGTGCTCTGGAAAGGAGCCAGGCAAAGCAGCCCCCTGAGATCCAAGGCCCTGGCAGAGATGATTGAGAACCTCTGCAAATGTGGGGACAGCCCAAACTCATTTCCCATAGGAACACCAATCTAAGTGATTTGAAAATGTAATGTAATGAATGTACAGCACAATGGGGCACAGATACCTAATAAAAGTAGCAGGACTAAAAAGGATTTGTAGGAATGTGAGTATCTTGCTGGTTGAGAGAGTACATGAATCACCACTGGGCTAAAGTGAGAAAAAGGAGATGTTCGTGTGAGCAAACAAAGCATTCTCCAGCTGCAAGTGAAGTGCATATGTTGGAGCACTATCTCAAACAGTACAAGAAAAGTACATCTCAGGCTCTCATTTATGCACCTTGTGTTATGGTGAAAAAAAAAATCAATGCTAATTGCATATGTTTTCAGAAATACTCTAAATTACTCTATTAAAATAAAGCCATGCCTCAGGAAATAGCTCCTGTCATGCATATTAATAGAGTCTGAGAACTCCTCTGAGGTTACTATTTCCTATTTCCATGTGTTTCCTAGTGAAATATCTGCAATGGCTGTTTGTACAAGCTGATCATGGGCACTTCTCCTGCCAGACTCTCAAAAAATGAAAAGAAAAGGAAGAAGACAAAAACACACAGTAAGATTAATCCCTAATGAAAATCAGACCAGTGACTCCGACCCTTGCCAGCATTCCTGAAAGCAAAAGGAATGAGGCAGCTTCTAATGCGTGACCTGGTGACTAAAGAAAGACCAGATGAGAAGAGGTTCTAGCCAAGAGCTCCATCCCAAGATTTTGCAAGAGGGTGTTAGAGAGCAGCATCCAGGACAGCAGCAGCAGCACTGCAGAGCAGCTGCTCTGAGGAAAGGCAGAATCAGCAGTATTAATGATAATTGCAGGTTCTGTACTTTAATAGAGGAAACAGTCCTTCAATATCATTGGGGATTTGAGTTAGAAGCTCAAAGGAAGAAGGCAGAGTCCTCACAAACTTTAGAACACGTGTGTCCTGGACACTTATAGCCATATGTGAGATATATCATGTTAGCTGTATTAGGTACTTGATGCTCATGAGGAGCAGGAAATGTTCTCACTCTCTCTGCAATGGATCAAATGTGTGAAGTGATTGTCCCTTTGTCCTTTGGCAGCGACCAGTGGTCACAGACACAACACAGGAATCCTCAAAGGGGTGGGAAATCAGCAGGAGCTGTTAACCAAGCCCTGGCAATGCCCACAGAAACGTGGTACAGTTGTACATTGTGTAAAGAGCCAGTGCCCTCAGCCTCCTCTGCTCCTCCCAAGAGCTCACAGCTCTCTATTTCCTCATGCACACAACTGAAAGGAATTTCTTCTGACCCCAGCAACCACACACTGGAACTCACTCTGCCACTGAGCACTGCCTTATTGAGAAGACACAAGGAATATCAACAGCCATGTAAAAGATATTTATATATATATATCTAAATTCTTTATCTAACGATCTTTGCAACTCTAGGACTCACCTAAAAGGAAATTTAGGAACCAAGAACCCTTATATAAGCCTGTCCTCCCTCTCATTTGTAATGGAAGCAGGTACTGCCTTCTATTGAGTGAGCACATCAGCAAAAATCATGCAACTGTAAACTGCTGGGGATAATAAAAGTCATTCTTACAGACTGAGTTTTGCTAGCATCCAACAAAGAAATAACAAAAATATATTGGAGATTCTTCAGCCAAACACAAAGTTTGTGCTTAGAATGGATAAAATGGGGCTCCTTTAACCACACTGGGGAGATGAATCAAACTCAGTAGAAGAGAAATAGTCAGTGTAAAACCTATGTTCATAAATGGCATAAATCTGAATTTTTCAGGACAAAGACTTGATATGTCTTTATGTCTTCCTTGCCTCTCTTTCTTCAACACAAAGAACATTTTCTCTGTAAGTTTCTGTAATCCACCAAGAGTGAAAACGAACATCTCCAGACCATCATTAACAGAAGCATTTTGAAACACTAAAAAAATTCCATTTGTTTCAGCCTGTGCTTTAAAGTCCCCCAAAATAGGAATTGTTCCCAAATATGCAATCATTTCATCAGAACACAGCTAGCAGTCGCAAAGATTCACAGCTAACAGCAGATACCAACCTCAGGAATGCCCACACCTGTGAACTTGCATTAGTGCTTACTTGGGTAAAGGGAAAAAAACACTCCAAGAATTTTTGGAGTGTTCAAAAAATTCCTCCAAGAATATTCGTCCAAAAATTCTGTATGGTTTCATGTAAATTAAATTCTAAACAAGCAGTCCAACAATGGCAAGAAGGCCACATTAATTGTTGGGTGGCTACAAGGCAAGAGTGTCTGACATCAGCTCTGCTTTCTGAAGCCTTGTCTGGAACTCAACTGTGCACGACTCGTGTTTAACTTCAGAAAAGCTGCTGGGGGTGGCTGGGGAGCAGAGCCAGGGGCTGTGATGGTGCTCCACGCTTGGCTTTTTCCCCAGGAGGTTTTGCCCTGCTCCAAGTGCCCGTGAGCAGTGGCGGGCAGGAGCAAACCCTGCACAGAATTAGAGAGGGCAGAGCAGAGGGGCGAGCTGGGCTGGAGGCTGCAGCTGCGTGGGGTTCCAGGCTGCTGCTGCTGCTGCCCCATCCCCTGCAGCTCACCTTGGAGAGGAGCAAGAGCTGCAAACCAACCCCCTGCCCTTCAGTGAAGGGCTGTGTCAATTAAAATAAACTTCATCAGGAGAGAAATTCAGACAAAATGTCAGCCCATCTTCCCTGAAATACAAAGATTAAAAAGGAGAAATAATGAGACAAATTATAAAAATAAGCTAGTCTGCAAGTGAAGGGCACAATTGGAAATTTAATATCTGCCTATAAAAAGGCATATTAAAGCATACTGGAAAGTAAATAGATGCTTGGGGAACATGAAAGCTGTGTGGTTAGAAAGGAGAAAAGTACTCTAACTTGTATCAAAAACATGCTAATAATCAAAATGACATTGAGAAATTAGAGCAGTGGAAAAAGAGTACATCACAGGCAATTGTAAATGTAAATTCCCTGCAAATGCAAGAAAACCCTGCAGATAGTCCAAAGGCAATCAGAGAGCAAAATCTAAATTACAAAAGCCATAGATGAGAACCTCAAATGTTCAGGACACATATACAAATCCTCATATATATAAATACTGCTGCATGCCATTCTAACATTTCCTAATTCCTGATCTGAAAACAGACATGGCAAAGCGGGTGCAAGTTTGATGTCCTGTAGGCAGACCTGGAGTGCAGCTGCAGAACTTTTGCAGTGTCCGGGTGCAAGGGGGCTCCTGCTGGAGGAGGTGGAGGAGCACAGGGTGCCCCACGAGAGGGCTGTGCAGGATTTACCTGTGATGGCAGAAATCTGTATTTCTGTGCTTCCATCCTTCCTGCAGGGATGGAGCCCTGAGAGCTGTGGCCCTGCAGTGTGCCCTGCCCTCTCCTTCCCCTCTTGGGGTCTGTGAGAAGCAAAGGCTCAGAGGACACCACTCACACTGAGGGCACACAGTGACTGCACCAGTGGCAGCTTTCACTGCAGTGTAAACTGGGACACCAAGAGTTATGTGTGTAAAACTGGACACCTCCATTCACACACACATGCAGACATGTGTATCTATAAAATGTCTGTGGACAGGTAAATCGGCTGTATAAACGTTTGAAGCAAAAATACCATTTCTGATTCCCTTAAATCTCATCCCAGCTTTTTTACCTTTCTATCCATGATCTGTCTTTCGGAAGAAACTCTTAAAGAAGGCAATTTTTTCTTCAATAAGGCTTAAAATCACCTAAATGTGAGGCAATTAACAAAATTATATCAAAAGTGGGTGACAAAGAACTTGAGTAACTGTTAAAAAGTGAACTAGAACTGGATTAGTACAAGAAAAAAGTACTTGTCACTTAGATACTGGACTAGAATTAAGAAGATTTAATGCAACTCTCAAGTCCTCCACAGATATAAAGAATGACCTTTGGACAATCACTGTGTTTGAAGTACCCTTGATGAAATAGGGATGACAATAATACTGACTCTTTTACTTTGAGGCTGTCTTGTCTGCTTAATTGTAAGAATACTGAGTGAAAGATGACACGTTCCTTGTAAATTGAGCCTCAAGCATTTCTTCTTTCTCCAAAAAGTTGAAGAATATAATTGAAAATGTTTTGTATACTGCAGGTTACCAGCACATAATGAGGAAAATCATACCAAATTACAGTTAACAAACACATCTAAAGGACAAAATTATAAAGATAAATTTTATTCCCAAACCATGTCTTGAAAAATGTTTGGAAAATGCAGACTGCCCGGAAGGCATTTGCTGTATTTCAGGGATAGTCATTTGTCCAGGTGGCAGAGGAAGCTACTGGGGGCATGGATTAGATTCTAACTCATAAGGAGAAGCTAAATTAGAATTTGAAAGTAGAAAGAAATTTGGGAGGGGAATCAAGAAATATCTGAGTTCTCTATTGCATGAGAATTGTGAAACTCAGTAGGCTCACAAAGACAGCAGGTTGGATCTTTTGGGAAGACATTCTAAGGGAAAAAGAAGTGCAGAAGAACTGGCAGATATTGAAACAGACTCTATTAAAAAGACAAAGGCAAAGGAGTGTACCACAGAGGGAAAACAGTTGGCATGACTCTTTAGAGAACTTACACATCTAAAAAGAACACAGCATAAAGGAGAAATAGAAAGATATTATAGAACTGGATAGGTAGACAGTCAGAAAAACAAAGGTTAAAAGGGAGTTATTGCTGGCAAGGAATATCAGAGATGACAGGGAAAAATTTTTTCAGAATCATGAGATAGAAAAGGTAGAGATTACCTAAAGGAGCTGTGAGCAAATGGGAGACAGCAGAGCAGACTGGAGGATTCAAGTTATTTACTAACCCAGCTTCCCACAAAGACCCAGGTGGTTTTTTGCTCATTCCAACAGGAAAACAGCCTGAAGACCAGAACTAGGAACAGCTGAAGGAATCTATCCTGGCATTGTTAAGAAACTCGTCAGAGCAATATGAGGACCAGCAATAATTATGTGTGATGACTCAGGGTCTAAAGGCAGCAGGACTCCAAAAACGTTTCTAGTGCAAAGTGCTCACTGTATGAAACTGCTGCTTCATATTTATAACAATCAGATTCTCGTTCTTTTCTTGGTTTATGCTCTGTAATACTCAGGAGAGTGCTTGGCAATGGCCATTGTTCAGTCTCAGTGTGCTGAAAATTCAGTAATTCTGGTGTATTGGTTCCTTCAAAATATTATCCAAGGGAATAATTCCTGCTACAAGCAACAAAGGATGTGTCTGTCAGCTTTACAGCCATTTAGGGCAAGCAACATGCACCAGGAAGTTGTGTAATTACAAGAAGTGATACCAACAGAGCCATTTCTCTCCTTCATTATCTATATTCTAATAATTGGACAGTTATCAGTTAATAAATTCTAACTGCAGCTCGAGTCTGGCACTTTCTAAACAATTACAAAAACCTATCAGTACAGCAAGGCACTCACACCTTGCATTTTAAATCCTCCCAGGACATACCCTGTGGTCTGTGAGGGTTTTATTGTGAGGGTTTTATTGCAGTTCAGGATATTTAGAGGTCACTGCAGTGAGCAGTGTCTGTCAGTTCTCAGCCATGGACGCAGCAGCTTCACTCACCCCTGATGGGGCAGCCCTGAACAGGCCCTTGGAGCTGAAAACTGCAAGAAAGTAAATTTCACCAAGATTATTTCATGATTTTCTTCCCCCTACGTGTCTCTTGTATTTTTACTTCAAGCACGGCACCTATATTGTCAGGGCAATATAATGTGTATTTAGTGTTTATTACTGTAAATGTGACATCATTTAGACACATGACAAGGGAGGATAATTATCTACACTTATTGGGAAAAATCTGCTCTGTATGGATATCTGAACATATTAATGACCCCATGCTTTCCCACTTTGTGGGAAGAGATGAGGGGTTGCCCTCAGCCTTTTCTAAAGACACTTAGTATTTTATTACAACTCAGCACTCTTCCTCTGGAAAAAAAAAGGGAAAAATGGTCTAACAACACAGTTGCCTTTGCAAGCTGACGTCAAGATACTCTTAATAAAGATAGTAGTTTATCCCCTTCTGCCTGTGGCATTTACTCGATAAAACACTATATAATTAAGTCAAAAAATCAATATGTGACCCTATGAATTTACAGCCACCAAGACATCCCCAATATTCCTATAGATGGTCCTGGACATAATTTAATCTATGTACTTACACTGCAGCTTGGAAGAGAATGCATAAATAATTTAGAACTCTATGCAAATATCCCATTGCAGAAACACAGCAATTGCTGTGCACCCAGCCCCAGGCTCTGAGCACGGGGCAGGCTGGGGAGGAGGGGGTTAAATATTGGGGTGGTGCCACCTCTAAGGGGCCACGTCTGTGCTGAAATCCAGCAAACTCTTTCCCTCTGTGATCCCACACCTGCAAACGAATTTTAGACTACAACTTTCATTTTCAATACATTTCTAAGTATTGAAAATCAGATTTGAATATACCTTAAGCACTCAGAGACTGGATAGGAACCGGAATGGGCTCCAAATTTATCTGTAAAGTTCCTTGTGACTTCTAAGTAGATCACATGCTGGGTTGGGTCTTGAGGCCAATGCTGCAAAAACCAATAACTTTCTGCTCATCTTCTGTACTTGCACTTTGGAGCTAGGGAAAATACAGAGGAAATAGCACCCAGAAGTGAAGATGATTTACAGTGCCTTGGGCTAAGGGATACAATTTATGCACTATGTCCTACATAGCCCAGCCCAGAGGCTCTGCATAACACTTTGATGAGGATTTAATTTACTTCCTGTAGTGATAGTACAGCCTGTCATATCAGAATTTAAGTACATTAAACAGCAACACCATAAAACTTTTCATTTTCATTCATAAGTCAGAAGTAATTCCAGCAGAGGGGAAAAAAAAAAAAAGGATATTTCACATCAGAAACAGATTCTCACCTTCTGAGACAATTTTTTTTTCTGTTGAAAATCCTAGGAGTGATATCCCATGTAGCGCTCTGATCCTTTAGCTGGAGACACTGATAGGTGGCAAGGAGGCAATATTTGCCATATTTGTTCTCCTGCCCTGAACCTGGGCAGGGTGCAAGGCCCTAACACAGGCCAAGTGCCCCGCTGGTGTCATTAAGGAGATTTAATCAAATACAACATTGTGACTTCCAGCTCTGCACAAGACACTCTCAGAAACCCAGTCATAATTTCCCTTCATTGAAATGAGAATGGATTCTTATTTTCTACGGCACTTGGAGAAGAATATGGGAAATATCTTAAATAAGAGATGAACATGCATATAGGTTAAATGGACTTATCCCATTGGAACTCACTCCCTTCTGCCCAGAGCCACTGACACTAATACATATTTTTCAGGCTCACGCCACAGAGACAGACTTCCCAAAAGATGAATTTTTGCTCACTTGCATGTGGACATTCAGTTCACTTAAAATTTAATTTGCATGTATGCTGTTTTTCTTACTAATGACAAAGAGAAAACACTTGGCTAGACGTGGCCTGCAGACTGGATAGATTGCTTTTTATCTCACTTTTCTGAGAAGAATCTAGCTTTTTAAACAGGAGTTAAGTATTCCTGAAACCAATGCTCATAGGGGCTCAAAAATCTCACAGCTCAAGAGTTTCCTGAAGTAGCTGAAGCAGGACCTAGGGAAGTAAGAACAAATAGAATGGTGTCTGACTTCTGTTCCTCTTAAGCTTTTGTACACATTTGTATTTTCCTTATTCTTAGATACAACCAACTGAAAGAGTTTATATTTGTCAAACATTCTCTTGTCCAGTTTTACAAATGTAGGAATCCTCTGTGAAGTTCAAATACTAATTAGTAAATTCAGCAGAGGATGAAAGTCCAGCTATCACATTCCATTAATACAAGTTTCTGAAATGCAGCTGCTAATCAAATACCAGCAAATTTGTTGTATATTTACGTGTAGGTCATTTGATTCTGTAACTGAGGCAATTTAAATAGCACTCAAAAATTTCTTGTTACACTAGAAAAGTGTCTTTGCTAATGAAATAATTTTTTTAAAGACAAACTCTCCTAGGGGAAAGAGCTAAAAGGGTGATTTTGGGCATTAGCCACATGTAGTTGGCTTTCCAAGGAAATTATGGGTCTTGCAAAGGGAAAAGCTGAAACATCATATTACCACATGAAAATTTCTTTAACTCAGAACAACATTTATAGTGATCTCAGAACCCTTCTAATTCCTCTGAACTGTCCTTCAATTAATATTAAAGGCTGTGGCATGTAATAACTATGAGAGAAATCCTATTGTTAATAGCTCAAAAAAAAATTCAAATCTCAGAGCAGTAGAGCATTTTCTGGACCTGCACAGGAGAAACAGCTGAGGAGATGGAAATTCTGCAGGTATTTTATATTTTTTCTGAAGTTCCAGTTACATTAATTGTAAGTTTGTAATTTACGTTTCTATTCTTTATGTAAGTGATTGGTGTCTCCTTTCCTGAATGGAGCATTTCTCTCTAATCATAATGCAGTTCCTAAAACCCATTAAAATCAGAGACACAGAGTGAAAATGTCAAGTGTGTAATTGATGTGTGAAGCGAACGGACTCTCAGGCTGTGGAGAGGCTGAGCAGGCTCTCCCGAGGATGCTCCAGAGGGAGGCAGCAGTACAGGCAGCAAAGGCTTCAGGCAGCTTTTACCACTGCCCTCCTTTTCTTTCCTGACAATGGCTGTAAAACACAGACAGAAACTCAACAAATAAAGTATTTCATTTGGGGAAAGACGTCCACTGCAAATCTCCCATTTCTCTGGAATAAAGTGAGAAAGACCCAGAAGCAGAGCAAACAGCCTGAGGTTCCTTCCATGCACGGAGCTGGAGCTGGACTCTGATTCCTTTTGTGAAAGACCACAGCAGCCAACACTCACTGAAGCCCTGAGCAGAGGTGGCAAAGGAGGAATCCCCAACGACCGAGGAGGGAACTCCAGAGAAGCCCAGCTTCTGGCACCATCAGAAACAGAAATAATTATGGATCTTATTCAAAGGAAACTTCTACCCATAAAACGAGCATAGGCCTAATTTCTCCTTACTCTTTTTAGTTTGTTCAAATGGGATACTTTTTTTTCACACTGAAATCTTTTGATTGCACAAAAAATGACATTTCTACATTTGAGGGATTAAGACATCTATGTGGATTTTTATGAAAATAAGATTTATTAACACATTCAGTTTTAAAGATGTGCCATTTTGCCCTATGAAAAAATATTTTAAACTAGTCTATAATTCAAGGGCACAGATGAACACCTTTGAAACATCTAAAGAGGACAGAGAGCTACAGAAATGGATGCATAGAGGGTGAAAATTAATAGAGCCTAACCTTCTAATCAGTCTGAAGATTTTAATTTCCACTACTACCAGCAGAATTTAATTGTCTATCTAATTGCATAAATGTTGCCAAGTATCATATTTTATATTTCTACAGTCATTATGAATATTCATCTAAAAATGATGATTGCAAATAGGTTGTCAATAGAGCAGATAGACAGTCTGAAATGTTTAATAACCAGCATGATGATAATTATCAACCCTTGTATGGTATTTCCCATCCAAGGTATATAATGGCCTCTTCTCTTCAAATTAACAAAACTTAATTAGGATACATTCCAATTACCTTGGGACACTGCAGCCTGAGGGAGCAAAATGAAAGATTGGTCTGCAAGAAAGAAGTCTGGTCTTGTAGATGAGCACTGAAATAGAAGAGAAGGAGCCTGGAACAAAAAGAGAAAACTGGCACAGGTGCCAAGCACAGAGCTTGGGGGAGCTTTGGAAAATACTGAGTAATCTGGTTTGTTTCCCCCTCCATTAAAGGAATCAAAATTAATTCAGTATTTTGGCCATTTCATATGAGAGAAATTGTCATCTCTCCCATTGCCATCCAGAATTCCCTCTTGTTTCACCATGAAAAATCCACGGTTACAGCAATATTTAATTCCTCGTAATAATTCATGACAAAAAACAATTTAGTTTTTTTTTCTTCTCTTGTGTTTTTTGCTTAGTGGTGACAATAAATGAAAGACCAAGCCCTGATGAAAGTCTGACACCAACTGAGGGTGTTTGAGGACCAGGTATCAGTCATACAGACATCCAAAACTACCCTGAGAGCAAAGCAGACTTGCATGCCCATCTCTCAAGCCTTATATCCACATCCTTGGTTTAATAATTATGTCTGTTCTGATAATAATTTACTCTAAAAATCATGTTAAATGTGCTAGTCCTAGAGGGTCAAATGTCAGATCACAGGCCACTGAAGTTATCATTCCTCAAACGAAGCAGAGACTGACCTTGCCAATCTTGGCACCCAAATGCAAAGTGTGTCATCCCAGGAGGAGACTTGCAGTGTGGTCACTCTGTCCTCCCAGAGACAATCTGCCACCTTGCCCCAAATCCCACCCTTGAACTCTTGGGGTATTGAGGTCCCCAACTCACTCAGCAGCACCTGCAGCAGGACTGCAGCGGATCCAAGCACATCCCTTTCCCTGCAGGAATTCCACAGCAGTGCCATTCCAAGCCCTGCTATTCACCCCCTGCCTCCACAGAGTCTTCAGACCCTGACAGACCTCTGCTAGAAAAGTAACTTTCACTGATCCCAGTCAGACACTGATTTTTGTCATCCCAGTTTAATGAAACTGGAAATTAACATGTTTTTCCTTTAACAAAGGAAAGAAGTGTTTTAATTAACCTGGGCTCCCTGGGCAGCAGCTGAATGGAAAGCCCTGCAGGTGCTCAGCAGACCCTCTGTGTGTGGTATGATCTTTCCCCTAACTCGTGCATGTGTGCATTTGCATTTTCATCTTTCTTCAGTTTATGATTCTGCTTCACATTTGGTGAAAATTGGCTCTACTTTTCTAGCAGTTAAACCCTTCCATGTAATGCATTCCTTCCCTGGGCAGACCACAGTTAAAGTAAAGTTCCTGGCTGGGATAAATCAAAAGAAGCCTGCTGACTTGAATGGAGCAGAGTTGATTTACACCTGCTCAGGACCTGCCAGCAAACCTCTGAAACACAAAATATGTCCTTTTTCTTTTCCTCTTTGCTTTAAGCCACTCCATTTTTATTACCCTTTGAAAGAACTCTGAAGTGTTTACTTGTCAAGGGGATAAAATATTTGCTGTTGAAGTTCATTCCCTTAAGTTTTACAGTGCTTGCCAGTGTTGCAGGGGTCATTCCTATCCCCACTCCAGGAGACTCCTGGACTCCCAGGTCCAGGACAGAGGCATCAGTGAATGTTCAGAGGAGCAGTGAGCTTCCAAGCACAGGGACAGAGCCAGCCCAGGAGCTGCTGGGATGCTCTCAAGGAGAACCTCTTTGTAGAGATCTCTCAGAACTTGTTTCTATCTGTATTTGAAGGTCTAAGTGTTTATGGCTGTATTAAGAAATTAGGGAATGAATGAAATATTTTTTAATTCTGGTTTCCTTGCAAAAGAGAAAAGTGGAAACAATTTAAAATAGTTCTATTCAAACTGCTCTGACAGGTTTCTTCAAAAACATGTTCTCCACATGTGTGATAAGCTAAAAATGTCCTGGGTGTGCTGGGATGATTGGAGCCTCCCACAATGCAGGTGCCCACAACCCAGTGTTCAGCTGGGAACACAACTCCAGAAACCCCTGACAAACTCTTTTGCTCTTTCTATAGAGAAAAAGATCTGAACTGAAGCACACACTGTTAGCACTCGCTCTACTTCCCCAGAGAGAGAGTTTCATTTATCATTAACTCCCTGGATGCTGAGCTGACTTGTTTGATAGCCTGAAAAGGAAAGGTTGAGTGTCTGCAAAGCTGCACTCTTAACATGCTGCTTATTTGATATTTTTAGAGATCCTCTCAACACTTCACAGTTGTCAAGCTCTTGATCTTTTTATAGTTTGATTTACATAAATGTGTTTCTTTCCTCTAAATAAACATCCATGCAATTCAAGGCTTAGCTGATTTCCAGCCTGTTGCAAGTACAGCAAGAAAAGGCTAAAGATGAGAAATTATAGGGATAAGTATATAGCACTGACAGAAAGAAAGACTGTGTTTATCTGAGAAATTTTTTTTTAGCAATTTCTGTACCACCTCAGCTAGGAAAGAGTCTAGAATCACAATGCTTGGAGACTACCAAACAAGTTTGAAGTCCAAATATTGCATTACGTCTAAAAACACACAAAAAAAGAATAAATATTCCAGTGCTGTTAATTTAGAGCAAGCTGCTAACAGTTTAAATTATCTCAAAATCCACCATTTTCTGTATATCTCCACATTGTGGTCTGTTTTCTTTTGTAATCCACAAGGTTTCCAATGTAAGGTACAAATCATCATTGAGTTTTATTAATTAAGGAGAAAATGCAGTCAACAGTGACCACCCCATGAGAATGGAATATCTGCCAGGCTGGGTCACCCAGAGGAGCTCTCTGAGGCTGCCCTTGTGTGGCTCTGCCGCTCTGATTTTGGGATGCCAGTTCCACGTTAAGCAGCACCTTAGTGCACCTCACCCCCTTCGAATTCCCTGCCAATCCAACCTTCAAACTGCAGCTCCTGTGGCTGCCTGCTGGCTCCTCTGCTCTGCCAAAACTCACAGTAGTTTGATGACAGGACAGACACCAGGCCAAAATCTCCATCCTGCAGAAATCCCTCATTTTCAAAACTATGAGGAGGGGGAAGGGGTGAAATTGCTTTTTGTTCAGTATGAGAGCCAAATTTCACCAGTAAGAAATCTTCCAAAAAGTGGGAATTAAAAGAAAAACAATTAGAAGAATGGAAACAGAGTTTCTTAATATTTCTGGCTTGCAAGGAGAGTCCAGAGTCAGCCTGAGGAGCCTGGAGGTGAAACCTCTCAAGCCAAACAATCCAGAACAACCACTGCACATGGGGTCCAAGAATGACCCAGAAATGGGTGACTGGAAGGATTTCTTCCAGCAGACTTGACCTCTCAGAGCTAAAAGAATGCCCAATTCCATTGAATTAGCATTTGCCAATGAAAAACTGTGCTCTTTAAAGAGAATCCACAAGCTCCGAGCACTTCAGCATCACACATCTCCTTCGCTGCCTTGGCTTTCATCCAACAGCATTTGCAGCACATCCTATTCTGTTTAGATTGTATATTTCACTATAATGCTGTCTGAAACTGTATTTTAGTCTGATTTTCTTCTCCCCTAGGTCGGTAAGAATTGCAGGATTGCTCCCTAGAAGCCAGTGAATATAAAATAAGTGTGAAGACAGCCAAAAGTCTGCCTGCCTCCAAGTGTGACGTGTGTACCCCCAGCACGTTCTAGCTGCTTGCTTGCAGCTGCCTTATGAACACACCTCACCAGAGGCCCATTATGAGATGAAAAAATATTTCATGATGGATTGAATTTATTTTGGGTGCACATTCAGAGCTCAGAACGGTATAACAGGGCTGTCTTATATGAATCTTAATGCAGTGAAGGCAGGTTGCTTAGACTGTATTTGAATTTCAATTATTTTGTGGCTTTGTGAACTAGCATTCAGGAAACTTGAATAGTGGGATATCACATCTAAACAGAAGACAAAAATGGATTTAATACAAATATTCCAAAGAACAAAGGCCACACTCATAAAAAAAAAAGATAAAGCGATATTATTTTAAATGTAGTGAGAGGCTTTCTCAGAAAGTCATTTGTGGCTGAGTCTTTTGAGCTGAAGGAATTGTAGTGCTTTATGTGCAGAAAACGAGGCAGCACATGTATCACACACACAGAGGGCTTTGCCATGGTTACAGTGAGCACTGTAGTTGTGTTTACTGTCAGGTAGAACTCTGTGGAGTGCTTTTCTCAAAATATTCTGAATATGTCTTAGAAATAGTCCCAAATATTCTGCGTACCAAGAAATGCTCTAGCCAAGTGTGCTGCTCTGAATGTACAGGTGAAGTGTGTACAATGGCTTTTCCCCACTGAGTATCTAAGAAGAGTTCTTACATTTTCCTGCTGATTGCTCCTTGTTCAAAAGCAGTGACAACAGCAGCACCAAACCAGGAATTCCAGTGAGACACTGCAGCAGTGGGGCCCCCAAAATGGACTATTTTAGACTTTCTACATCACTGGAGAGCTAATTGTTGCTGAGCTTATTGATTATTCTTGGTCTTTCAAATTCCTTGAGAGTTGAGTATTTTAAGTATATTTTAAGGTTAACATTTGCAAATAGAGAGGGTAGAAAATTATCAAAGTACTAACAGGCAGCAGTACAAGACAAATCCATTGTCTAGCAACACAGCCCAATCAATACAATTATTAAACTGATGGTCTAAGTGAATTTGTCTTGAGCCATGTAATTTTAATGTTAAATTAAACCAGAAAGAAAATACATTATTTTTAAGGACATTGAATTTTCTTTGTCTCAGCAAATAAATAAGATCACAAACACATTTATTACCTTCAGTTCTTTCTTCCATAGCCAGATCAGACATTTCCATTAAAGAATGGCTCTTCTCAACAGCAATAGAATCAATCAGTTTCTGTTATACTTGGACAATTAATTCATCATTTTCTAGACAAATAATCCCAATTCTATTAATTTTTACATCTTGAAAATTCAGAATTGATTGTGCAAATTGCTTATTTATATATACAAGATTTCTCTATTAATAGGTACATATTTCCTTCTGTATTTTCTTTTTGTAGATATAGAATTTAATAAATTCAGGGACTGAAGAAGTAATTACTTCCTGATGAAAAAAAAAAATAAGCTACAAGAAAGGATAGACACGTCTGCATTGGAAGGGAAATATACAGATTGCAAAACAGGCCTCTTCCAGACAATACAGAAGAGAAAGAGGAATGTATAAATTGTGTTCAATTAGAAAATCAGGATTTTCAGGGTACAGTGTTGCTGAAAGGGGGTTCAAAAATGTCATGCAGTCTGTCCGATTTCCTCTTATCCAGTCTTTCACCTGGTCTGACCAGGCAACATCTTCCAACAACTTTTATATTTTGCTAGGCTTTTCCAAATTACACATCTCTCAGAGTATATGTGACCAATTTCATTCTCTCCTACACTTGGGAAACAGGGAGATGGGAAATGTGTCCTCCCTTTCCCCAGCATTTCAATCTGGACAGGCACCTCACATGCCATTAAATACTCCCTGTTTAGTCCCTGCCACATCCCTGATGCTACAATGGAGCCTGTCCCAGTTTGTTCTGTACCGGTTCTGTTCTGATCGATCCTTTGGTGTTGTCTATAAAAGACCTAAACAGGCTGCTGCTTCTGACAGATCCATTTAAATTTCTTTTTGGACTGACATCTCATTTATACAGCCTTGTTGAGATACCTGACCGTGTCCTGGGAACTGCTCTCGGCATTTAAATCAGATTTAAACTGATTTAAGTTCTCTTACACCTATTTGCATCCTAATCAGTAAGTCTTCACTTCCCTGGGGGAATTCATTGCCATCCTTTACCCCTACCGAGCCCAGTCACTTTCCATATATCAGGAATGTCCTTTCTCCTTCAAATCCCTATTTACCTAACTTGCTTGTACTAATTTCCCCACAAATCATCACTGCTTGCCTGAGAGGGAGATGCTGTAATGACTCTTCTGTATTTAACTTCAGACAAAGCCACTGAAGGGAAAAGGACACGGCTTTAAAAGCTTCTAAGCATCTGAACACCCAATTTTTAAAGGCCTGATTTCCAGAAAGCTCCTAGCACTTACCCTCTCACAACTCATTCTGATTAGGTGTTGAGCTGATTGTCTGGAATGTGACTCATTCAAAAGCAGTAGTTAGGGAAAAATAAGAATAAAATTTATAATTATTTATAGCACTGATAAATCCTTCTAAAATAACTCTCTGATGGACAGTGAGCAATTGTTTGAATTCTCAACTCTATATTCAAATAAATAACTGCATAAATAACCAGAGGTAAATAAATTATCCCAGCAGTAAATAAATTCTCTTTCATCCAACATGAGAAGTGTATTGGTTCTGAAAATGGAGGAATTGTTGGTACAGAAGCTTCCTTTTCAGGTGATGGGTACCTCCTCTGTCAAATGCTTGTGAAGGACAAATTACTTATTATTATGCATGATTTTTAATTTCCCAGTGAAAAATTGTATGTGACATCTCATTTCCTAAATGTACAGGTGAGAATGAGTTAATCAATGCTGAGCAGTCTGGAAATGTTTTGTTCATTGTTTTTCTGAACGTAGTCTAATCAGTGGTAACTATAATCATACAGATAATTTATGTTAGGAAACAATTTCTGCAAGTTTAGACGAAGTTCCTGGTGAAGATAGATAAAATGTCATTAGATCGTCAAATGACAAATTATGTCCTTTTCTCTGAATTTTTGACACGTCCAAAAGGAATTTTAAATATTAATTTTACACTAGTTTGTCATAGTTGTGTTTTTTACTTCCTAAGTATTGACTCCGAGCTAAATAAAATATTATATGTAACGTCTTGTCTATGCAACCTTGTGCTCAACACTGAAATTGATTATGACTTGCAAATCAGAATTTATTGGAAAGGAAAAGTATTCCAATGCATATCATGAAAAAAAAGCACAGCAAGTTACTTCCCATCGGCAAACAAAAGAATTTAAATTCGTTCTAAAAAGTGAGGAAAAAGAGATAATTTGTTACAGTCATGTAGAAAAAATATTCCCTCTTACAGCAACGATGGACACGGAACAACCTCCTGTGTGCCTGCCTGAGGTTCCCACGCCAAGCTCCAGCACTTGCTAATGAGCAATTAATCACCCGGATTGTGCAAGAGCAATTCGCAGAGGATTGATTCCGATCCATTGTTTTTAAAAATGGCTTCTGTGCTTTACCTGCCAAGGCTCTTTGTAGCCATGAACATTCGCCATTCCACTGCCCCTCTGCACATCCCCATCACACTAATTACCAAAAGAGTAATTAATCTGAACGGCAAAACAACCTCTTCCTTTTCTATAGAAAATCCATCCCATACTCTGGCGTTTCAGAAATGACCAGTTATTCTATATCTGACTAACATCTACATGCAAAATCGTATTGAGTCATAATGCTGAAAACTCAGGGAAAATTTTATCCGAGGTATAAAAGAATTTCTGCCTTATCCAACTCAAAAATCAGAAAATTACTGGAAACACAGAGAAATGAAATTCAAATTTGGGCTTGGGGTAACAATGGTATAGAGCAGGAAAGCATTTTTCCGTAGACAGAGAGACACCAGCTCCGAGAAGACTTTCAGAACTTCTCACATCCAGCTCCTGGAGCTGGCCCGGAGCTCTCGCTGCGGCGCTTGCAGTGAATTCAGCTCTGCCTGGGGAGGAGGGAGCTTCAGCCGTGACAACTGCAGGGACTGGCAGGACGAACCTCAATACAAATGTTGCATATTCGCTCTCTTTTCAAGGGGAGAATTTTGGTTTTGGTATTTGCAGCCCTCCGGGGAGTGTCGAGTGCCCAGTTCCAGGTTCCCTGCTGAGCACCAGCAGTGTCCACTGCCAAACAGAATTCACAACTTCTTTGAAGGGTGCTTGGAAGCATTAAAAAAAAAAAGTGCCTTCTCCACACATTGTTAGAAGTAACTGAAGTTTCTTTAACAGCATGAGAGTGATATTTCACTCGGGATCTTCAGAAAAACAGCTATCAGCAGAAACTGCAGTCACAAGGTCACAACAATTTAGAAATAATTTCAATTATTTTTCCTAAGGCTATAGGGTTTCTTTTGTGATGTTATCCTAATGACCTTTAAAGAAATGACACATTTGAAAAAAAAAAATAAATGGCTTGAGGAGAGGAACAGTGGCCACAGATCTATGAAATATTTATGGATCTAGCTCTCAAAATAGAGGAAGTGGAAAAATTAATGTGTTCTCTGCCTGAGGTTTTTCATCAGTAATAATACATCAGGTTTAATAATACTATCCCAACACTAAAATAAAATTCAATTCCTGTCTGAAACAGCTTTTTTTTGGCAGCTTTGGATGAACACCTCCTTTATGGACAGAAGTATTTTTCTTTAACTCCTGGCTTGGTAAGGACAGCATCAGTACCTTTGGAAAGATTTCCTGTGCCCCTCAGGTTAAGCAGAGGAAGATCTGGATACCAGCTGCCTGTTCCACACACACAGAAAGGTGGTAAAGCCATGTTCCACTATTCCATTTTGGCCTCAAATTCTCCTTCAATTCCTGACTGCAATCCATCAGCTGAGCACATTTGTGGTCTTGGTCTAAGTGCTCACGTTTCTACCAGCAGCACGGCCCAGAGCCATCATTCAAAACAGCAGAAAACTGTTTGCAAATAAAAGCTGCAATTACATTTACTCAAAAGGGTCTGAGGAAGGAAAAATCACTGACCAAGGATACAGACCTCAGCAATGAGGAATGCTGACAAAATTGACAGTATGACTATGGGCAACAAAAAGAGGTTTTTCATCATCTTTCAAAGTATCTGAGGCTTCCAGCATGAAGCACAGGAGAGAAAGGCAGAAATATTTCATTACTGCTTTGCACATGCATTTCCTTTCATCTGGAAATGGCGAGAGGAACTGGAACAGCCACCCCTTCCAGTAATGGATATTTTTGCTATCTAATACACATCAGTGTAAATGATAGCTATAGTCAAACAAACTGCTGAAGCATAAAGGAATTCAGGCATGGAAATGGAAAATTTCGCCTCTATCAAAGACACTGGGGAGTCTCACCTGAAAATAAATGTGTCTACATGGAGGGGAAAGTCTTGCCAAAATATATTTCTTGAGCATCATTTCCAGTCTAACATTAAACAATAACAGAAACTCAGAAGTCTTCAGTTGCAGGGTCTTCTCATTTCCCCTTAATACTGGGACTATCAGATCATGCTCTTACATTCATTTGTTTAGAGGAAAATGCATTTTTTGTTTCAGTGTTGTCAGTATGGTACACAACAGCTGGGACATCTGTCTTCCCTGGGTATCGTATGCATTCTGCAATTCATTTTAAAAGTTGGATTATTTCACTATTCTTAACGATCCTCTAAAGGAGTTAAAGTGCAGTATTATTATTGCCCTTGTATCCCTTAAAACTACAGATCTGTAGCATTTCAATTTTTTGAAAGCATTTTTACTACCTAATAGCAAAAAGGAGCTCTGTCCTTTCTCCCTCTGTAGAGGGAGAAGATCCATGCTACTCTTGTAATTCAGGAAATTAAGTGAATTCTTTTTTCTTCATCATTTGTAGAGGCTACAGAAATGTTAAAAACGAGTTTCAAGGTCACAGCCTGCAGAGACACTGTTAGCTTAGCTGACATCAGGAGATGTTCCCATTCAGAGGAACAGTAATTTCAACTCTGGATTATCTCTCTCAAATCAGCATCAGATGTCTTCACCTCTGTGCCTCAATTTTCTCACCTACAAAGCTGTGGCAAATGACACTGATGGCAGCCAATTCTTAACTCTTCAGAACACCCTGTCAATTGTGCAGAGCAAAAGTATTTTTAGCTCACAGGCATCACAGAAGTCCCAGCACATCCAAAGACACCAGGGGTAAAATCCTTTTGATTTCAATGGGAATTGTTCGTGCCTGATGAAACAAGGATGAGGCACAAAAGCCTCTTGTCTGTTGGAACTGACAGTGACTCTGCATCTGCTCAGGCCTCACCTAGAGAGGAAATAACTTCTACTTTGGTGAAGTATTTTAACCTTGATAAGAAAGTGCTGGGTCGAATATTAAGTGGAAATGTTTCATAACTGGAACTATTAACAGAGTTCACACTTACAAACACTCTCCAATGTTGAAAGTCTCTTAAATTACAGGAGGGAAAAACCAAACATTTTGTGCTAACATAAAGTTAATTTAGTGTCGACTGATATGTGAAAATTATTCCACATGTTTGATTTTCATTTACTCTTCCCTAAACACCTGCTGTTGTCCCCAGCTGTGAGGTCCACCTTTGCCTTTGACCTCTGTGTGTGTGCCAGTCACCTGGCATAAATAATGGTGTTACCACTTGGATTCTCTGGGTGTGTTTGATTTAAAATTTCCTTTGGCTGAAATTTCTTTCTTTTCTGACTTTAAATCCAAGGACTTTCATGGCTACTGGTAATTTTGACAAACAATTTACTACAAAGTGTATTTAGATTTCAGCATATTAAGTAGCCTTTCTGAATGAAATATTCCAACCTCAAGGTTTTATAGGTAAAATTCAAGAAAATATGACCTTTAAGACAAACAAAAGAAACTGAATTCCTCAACAGCTAAAGCAAACTCTTAAACAGAAAGCTTCATGGAAGCTGAAAGTGAATATAAAGCTTCTTTTAAATTAAAGGTCAACACCAAGAACTCTTTCAGAAGTAAAATTAAAATTCAGCAAGACCAACAATAATTTTCTATAGGTTCCTACCTTGGCAGGCAGTTTAATGTTAAAAAGGAAAAAGGAATGAAGGGAACATATCTTTGTGCCTGAATTTTCACTGAGTAAATAAGCAAATGATTTATTGAGCTCTGCCTTCTTCTTAGATCCTGGAATATCTATGAGCAATGTTTGATCTCTGTGAAGAAATCCACTTGAAATAGCCAAAAATATTCTTACTGTGCAGATTGATTATCAAGGTGTCAGTGAGGTTTGCCTTCTCTGTGCCACTCAAGCCATTGCTCAAGTGGACCATGCAGCATTTTTCAGCCTCAGCTGGACTTCATGTGCAATCACAGAAATTATTCCAGTGAGCTCTGGGCAGTTGAGATCAAGCCCACTGGGCAGGCAGACTTTTCTGGTGTAAAAACAGTATTTAAAACACCTGAACATGCATCCTGGTTCACATTCTGAGCACCTCACTATATTGGGTAAGTGGGCTCACACGAATGAATGTGAACAAGAAAATTCTCTGTGGAAACTGAGGCACAGATTTTTTTTATTTCTTGCTTGTCTGAAAACAAAACCTAAACACCACAATAATGTCTGACAGTTATTGAAAATCAGGGTATTTTACAAAATGGTCAACTTACAGCAGGATAATTTTCATGTTACATCAAACAGGTTACTTCATTAGAGAATGGGGTTTTAAGCAATCCTGATCTGTTCCTCGTATACATTCTTATGCAGTATTCTTAAAATACTATTTTTGCATCATACAAATGTCTGAAGCATTCTCTGCAAGTCACCTTCTTTTTAGAAAAATAATTTTGGAAATGTAACTTCAGCAAACTAGGACTTGATGATTCTTAGCCCAAATTTCAAGACTAAATCTGACTAAAAACATGGTTTTCGTATAGTCTGAAAAGGTTGCTAAGATGCATATTTTTACCTCTGTGTAGCACTGCAGACTTTTCCAGAAGTCAATTTAGACACCACCAAAGCTGTGCTACATCTCTGGCTGAATCAGGAGATCAGGAAAATACTAATCCTCTCTAAACTGCCTTCCCCTCCTGAAAAGGTCGGGGTTAACAGCGCTCCCCACAGCTGGCTGTGCAGTGCCACCACTCACTCAGCTCCTCTGCAGGGCAGGGATCGCTCAGCACTTGGTGCAAAATTGAAATGCCTCATCTTCCTGACACCTCGGTTTGCTCATTCAGCAGAGTAACAAATTATGCTGTACTGAAAATACATTTCATACACAGCTTCAATTTCAAAAGATGCTGTGGAGATAATGCTGACAGCAATGTCCTGTTGTTACTTTATTAAGCAAAATAGGAGGTGGAAACAGGGTTCCTTACGGCGTGATCAGCTTTTGGATAATTCTGTAATTATCCCAAGACTCATTTTTTTCCTTTGCCCTGACAAAACATGCAGCTTCCAGAGGGGGAAGATAAAGCAGAGCTTTGTTTGCAAATTGCAAAGTGCACAGTTCTGGAAGTACATGGCTTACTGTCCTAATGCTACTTTCACATAAAATAAAATAATCAAAAAGCGAAATCAGAAAGAAGGAACAGGAATGACTGGCATGAATGAAGAAAGGTTGTCAGTGCTGTCCAAAGCGTTTCAGTAGCACAGAAAATTTGTGTGGTCTTATATCCACATTTCCCTATGTACTGTGCTAGGAAAGTGGATAATTCCGTCCTAAGGAAACAGTTCTCCTCTAGCATACTTAAATAAATTTAGCTTTCTAAAGTTATTCTCTAAATAGCTGATATTAACCTGTCAGCATCAAGATAAATGGGTCTAATCTTACCCAATACACTGATTCTTTCATTCCTATTAATTTCCATCTAGTCAAGCTACAAGGTTACAGAAAATCTATTTTTAGATACTTTTAAGTATTGATTAGGAATTATTCTGAAATGTATAACAGAATGGGAAATCAGTAGCCAAATCTTAAGCTTAACTTTATCTTGGGGCATCAGTGTTAACATTGGTGGTTTTCAAGTTCTTGTCTGCTGTATTTTCCAAGAGCTGATGCATATGGTAATTGAATTAATTATTCAGGTTACCTGGTGGTACCAACAGGGACAATAATACCTGCTCAGCCAGTGATCAGATTATAAACCCAGAACTGTTGTTACATTTAGACAAGAAACTTCCAACTTTTTCTGACTTTATCAGATCAGCCTCTATTATCACAAACAGAAGAAAGACTTGGCTCAGAGACGGAGCAGCCTGGGGCTGTGACGGGGGAGGTTTGGGCTGGATATTTGGAGAAAGTTCTTTCCCCAGAGGGAGATTTCCTCTTCAATTCTCTGGTCAATTATCTCTGGACATCCCCTAATAACACTGTTTTTTTATTGTGGTGCCCCAAACTGCACCCAAGACTTGGGGTGAGGCTGTGTGTCCTGGAATGGCCACAGGTCTTCAGAGGCTGTCCTCTGTCAGCCACCAGAGCTCTGTAAGAGATGCTGTTCATGTGAAGAGCTTACAAAGGGGGGGAGGAAACATCTGACCTTTATTTAGCTACTACAAAAGCAACGTTCCATATGAAAAGTACAATCAGACTGCTTTATTTATTCCAGATTACAAAGAGAAACAATTAAATAATGCAGCAATCCAGGGGAGGCAAAGCCATCCCCGTGCTGCGGGGACAGACGGGCAGGGTGCTGATCCCTGAGCTGCATTGGCAACTTATCTGCAGGGCCAGGAGCACCAGGGCTGCCTCAGCCTGCTGCTCTGAAGAATTTCCCTTTCAGGGGAGCAGCACTAATTGCCTTGGCTCCAGCCCAGGTGGGTTTTTGTTCCAGGGCTCAGGGCACCAGCTCTGCGGGCGCTGGCCAGGATTGCCCTTGCTTGATTATCTGCACCATGGCACCCCCAGATAAGCACATCCTACCTGAGAGCTGCCACTGAGCTAAGGGTGCTGAATATCTGCTTATTATCTGAGAATATCTACTTATTATCTGTGGAGTAGGAAAATATGTATTCACTAGAGGTATAGGTTTAAGCCTGTCAACAGGTGTAGTCAGCAGTACATCTTCTCTATCACTGATTATAATTCATGTGAAATATCAGCTATAACTTTCATTATAGAACTTATCAAAACTAAAATAAATCACTTCAGAATATTTTTGCCTTCCAGCACAGTTTTGATGAACACACTTTCTCATGGAAGGCAAAATGACATAAAAATCTATACACCAGAGGATTTCTATTTAAGGTTAT
Organism: Thryothorus ludovicianus; assembly: GCA_013397245.1. NCBI lineage: Eukaryota > Metazoa > Chordata > Aves > Passeriformes > Certhiidae > Thryothorus > Thryothorus ludovicianus. The sequence continues at coordinate 419,932 of VZTB01015794.1, forward strand.
TTTTTTTTCACACTGAGACATTAAATCCAGGTTTTCAATTGATTTCATCTTATTATTAGAAGCAAAAGTATTTCAGCTTTGGGGACTATTCTAAAAATGATAAGTATTTAGAGCCATGCTCTACATTTTCATTGCCAGAACACCCTACATTTAGCAAATGCTGACAAAAAGCACTTCAGGTCAGGGAGTCAAACAGTAGCTGAACACCAGTTTTAAAGAGCAACCTCTCAAACACATTTATCCCAGCTCTGTAACATGACTGGAATAATCTCTGAAATTTCAGTGCCTTCAAGAAATCTGCATTACAAACACAGAAATGGGGAGGATTACATTCTCTGACACTTGTGCTGATCTTTGTGTGGAAAATGCAGTTACTGGCCTGAGGAATGAAGCAGATCTTTTGAGTTTTGTTAGAGGTTAAAGCCATTCAAAAGTCCTCTGATTGTTTTGCTTTTGGAAGGGTCAGATTGAAAATGCAGTAACACAGAGTCAACAATGGCAAAGCTATCCATAACAGAGAAAAACCAGATTTCTCATGGGAAAGCGGGTTAGCCTTTCCCAAAGTTTTAGATTTTCAGAGAATGAACACTAATCAATCTGGTTTAAGAAGGAAAGCTTTTTAAAGGAGAAAAGAGAACTCCATTTGTTCCCCTGCCTCTTTTTATTGCACCTCTCATACTTCTCTGCTCTCCTCTTATCTTCTTTTTGCAGACTTAACTTTTGCTCAGCAGTTATATCTACACAGTGTTATTATAAAATACTTAAAACCGCTATAGTTTCTGTGCCCCACAGTAAATAGTTCCTGACATGATTTAATGAAGGATAGTGATCAGGAACAAGAATCTTAAATACTAAGCCTTTACTTTAAACATTAAACAATTAAGTTATCTTCTGAATTTTTAACACTTTTACCAACTTCATAAAAACCTAAAATGAATGAGGAAAAACTGTTAGTATGAGAAATATATATCCCTTAATTAGGAGAAAGAAACTGGGAGCAGGACATTAGGGACACCCCACATTACAAATACTTCAGATCACATCTACAGAAGAAAAAAACACCCTGTGATTTTTCCTATCACCAGGTTATCATGATCTCTGGTACTGATCTTGGAAAAGAATTCGAAGTTTCAGCTATTCTGACAAGAATGCCTCAGTGACACTGAAAATGGCAGCCCCAAGGGTTTCTGTTCCTGCTGTGAGCCCCTCTCTGTCTCCAGGAGCCAGCAGTGGCCCAAGGGGGGATTGCTGGCCCAAGGCACCAGCTGAGGATGTGACAGTCACCATTCCCTACAGACCTCTTGGGTTTCCCTTGTCTGAGCCATGACCAGCTCATTGTCCTGAAAGCTGCACTTCTGTGTTACCCCATAGACAAAGCCAACACCAGGAGAATGTTTCACACACGATTCTGATTAATATCTGATCTGTCATATTTGTAATCAGCAAAAAGTCTCTTCTGTGAATCTTGAACCCCTAATTTCATTGCTTTTCACCACCTTCTCAGTGAGAGAGAAATGACATTTTAATAGAATTTTATACTCACTAAATTAAAATGTCCAAGGTAATATTTAATGAGGCATAATCCTGCTAGTCACACTCCCTTGATCTTAATTATAATCTCAGCTTTTTTTTGTTTTTTTTTTAAATGACTGTCACTTTATTAGAAACTTTTCTGAAGGCTGGGGTGTAGCAGGACAAACAAACAGCAAAGAAACCCTTCCATGTCCTGCCCCTAGGCCCGGGACTGCGAGTTTTAAAAGGACCAGTTTTAATGTACTGAGAGATGTACTACTGTCATTCTCTGTGGAAATAAATCAGGAAGTTTTGACACCAGCAGTCATGTCACCAAACCTCCCTTCTTTCTTAATATTTATTAACTTTTTTGGCCGCTGGGATAGTCTTCAGAGACAGATACCTCATTTTTATGAGAGTAGCTCTACATGGAAGGAGAAAACCTTGGGATCTATTTTGCAGTTCACTTCACCCCAGCTGCTGAATTTTTCATTTCAGGCAATTAAGAAAAAAAGATGCTAAGTGGAATGTTGTTTAAGATTCAAAAAACCAGAAAACAACTCACAAATTGCTTTACACATGTAACACAAGTCTTGGAATTAGAAGTGAAGGATAATGTCCAAATGAATTTCTCAAACATTTGGAATTTATTTCAGACCAGAAATCAAGCCACATTATCAAGGAGCATTCAAGCAAGTCAGAAGGAAACATGTAGTTCTAACAAATTTTAGGAATATTTTTTAAAATTAAATATTCTGTTTTTCTACTATATAGACAAACTCAAAGAGTCTTTCAAAGCAATGTATGCAGTACTGAAATGGATTTAAACTGTGTGTCACTTCAGCTTAAAAGGATAAAAAATTATTTTCTTAATCTCTTAATGGAAGCTTGTGTATTTCTTTTTTTTAACCTAAATTAATTTCAGCAAATTATGTGATTATAGCTATTTCCAAATCCTTTTCTGAACCAACAGATGTTATCAAAACACAAAAACCAAGAAGAGACAGCAGGTGAAAGAAAAAGAATATTCTGAAGAAGGTAGGGATTCTGAAAGAAGCATTTCCAGAAGCCCAAGCCTGCAGACCAGACAACACAAGAGGCAATTCAGAGCTCCTATGAAATTACAAACAGAAAGGAGATAGTTGACAGTAAAAGAAAAACAAAGACAATCATAAACTGAAAAATCACCAGTGTTTTAAATTTAAGATTAGCTGGGGAAGACTGTTTAAAAACCCCAAAAATCTGATTTGCAATATAATTTTGAGACGACAACAGCTCTGTCAAGAAACAATAGGAAAAAACCACAGACAAATTCAGTCTGACAACCAGCTGAAAGCCTGGAAACCATATTCTCTTTCTGGAAAATACAAAGAGGAGGCTGGAGGAGAGCTGGGGGAAGATGACTCCCTCGTCTGTGATTTTCCCTCTGCCTGAATGGCGAGCTCACAGCTGCTGTTGCCGGGGCTATGGGCAGGGCTGAGCTCTTAATCCCCTCAGCCATTCCCACTTTTTGCCCTTTGCCGGGGGACTGCTGCTTTCTCCCAAAAAGCTCATCCCAAAGCTTTTGTGCTGCCTGGAACATCCTCCCCAGGACTCCAATTGAGCAGCAGCAGCTCTGCCACATCCCTTAGGGAGAGCTCCCCTGCCCCGAGTGCAGCTTCCAGCATTCAAGGCTTTGAAAAGCTTTCAAAAGATCATTTTCCTCTTTCTTTGCCTCAGAACAAGTAAGGAAATGATGTAAAGTTGATACGCAATAATCATTTGCCTATTGAACCCACGCTTTTCCTGTTTGAGAATGAGAACTGTATTCTGTTTAAATCAGTACTCTGAGATTACTGCTAGATATATGTGCATGATTCATGAGCCACTGAAAAATACTACTCTGCCCGGGTTATTATGAAAATACTCTATAATTATGCACACATTTAGTTACATTGGTTCAGATGAAGAACTGAAACTTGTTCTCACTCAGATCTCTCTGGTGCTCATTTTCTGCAGCTTGTGTGTGATGAACACTTACCCATTTTCAGCCAGCCATCAACTAGTGCAATTATTTTTGCATGCTCATTAATCATATAGCATAATGAAATAATTTATTCCTAAGCAGATCATAAAAAATGAGGTGTTTATGCTGATGTTCTCTGTTAAAGGGCAGCAGCTGTCACACTGTTTGAAGTTGTTATTAGTGCTGACCCCTATGCAATGTATACATATTGCCTGTCACAGGCTCAATTACAGCACTTGGGGGACGTATCTGTTCAGGATAGATGGGACAGTAAATAACTTTTTTTTTTCTCCAGGTCTATATATTTAGCAGCTAGAGCATGACTGTACCAATGATTGCTACCTCAGGACTGTGCACTATGGAATATCGAGTTTTTCACCTTTTTTAAAAAGAAGAGGAAGCATTGAATATGTAATGGGCAAACAATTGAGGTAGTTAAGAACAAAAGATGACTTTCTAAACAGTAGCTATGTCTATTATCTGCACCGGATTAGTGTCACTGCCTTTGCTTTTCAATGCTCTTGTCATCCAGAATAAATGGAGATTGATTGAAACCATTAGTCTATTTGTTCACACTTTCTGTGGTTTGGTACCTTTCTGCTTGAAAATGTTGCTGTGTAAAAAGGTGACATTCATCAGCTACACTGTTAATTGGTTCAAATCATATGTTGATGAAAATATCAGTGTAGTGCTACTGGCTTAAAGCATAACAGCATAAGAGATGTCTGGGTCACTGTGTCCAAGCTCTGCAATCACAGTCGTTAATGAAAATGACATTGCACCCAGGCAGCGCTTGAGTCCACATCACAAGCCACAGAAAAACCCAGGACACTAAACCACTTACAGACAAAAGACCAAAACCCTCAAAATACAGTATGTGCTTCAGAAAAAGAGAAAGCAAGAGACATTGCCAGGGTCCTATATTTCTTAAAGCTGAGTACCCCAAAAGGAGTCTGTACTTTCACACCATAATCCTCTATCCACTGTCTCTAACCAGAATGCAAAATTAGTACCAAATTATGAACTATCCAAATAGAAAAAATCATTAAGTGAAATATTCCTCCTCTCCAACAGAGGATTTACAAACATTGCAGAGTTCCTGTCCCATGTAGTGATCTAATAGATGCCCAAATGCTGAAAAGCCAATGATATAATTCAGTAGAATATATAAAATGTAAGTCTTTAAGAGCCACAGGGATGAGCAGGACTCAGGGAAGTTTTACATTAAATAACTGTAAACAGATCATTTTAAATAGTCGAATTCCTGTAGAATCAGTAACAAGGTGGCAGCAATCAAAGGAAAACTGGCAAAAGCTTTTCTGCCCACAGTTCAGCAGAGTTACCCATGTGCTCTACTTTTAATTAGTTAGAAATTCTTACACGCAGCCTTGTTTACATGCACATGAGGATTTAAAATACTGTTAGCAGAGGTCTCCTACTCTCTTTGGCATGTTCCCATATAATTCAAACTAATTTATTTCATAAGGTGAATGTTTTAAGCTCTGCTCACCGAGTTATGAGTGATCATGGCATTTCACATGTTTGTGATGAGTTTGAGATATTATTCTTCTCTTCCCACACAGCTTTCTAATAAAATGCTGCCACTTTGATGACCTTCCCCTCTCCAAGGTTAATGATTTGCTACCTACAAATTACTTTTCGTAATACAGCTTGGGCTATGAACTCCAAAATAGTCTTCTGTTGGCTCTCCCTTCAATTTGTTTTAGTCTCAGAGAAAAGCAGATTTCACAATAGCAAAAAGGGCCAGGGAAATGAAAAGAGATAATGTTGGCTTTAGAATCTTGTCTTTTTGTTCTATAAGAAGACACAAAATTATTGCAGCAGGGTGATACTGGGCAGCAAGTGCTGTCATGTTATGTAGAAAAGCTGAAAGCCTCTGAGATTGCAATTTACCACTGCCCTGACTCCTTTTTCTTCCACACAGAGCCTCTCGACTAAAGATATTTCAGAGACAATAATTAGTGACATTGCATAATTGTAAAGGTTTATAAAGATGTTAATAGTCAGACAATTTGTAATATGAAGGCTTTGTTATCATTATGGAACATCTGTTATTTAAGAGCCAACTGCATAATAAACCATGCCCTAGCATTTCTTAATCCTGTCACAGTTTAAGAACTTAAAAAGAGATTAAACTTGATCTTGGGAGGCAGCAGAAATATTTGCGTCCCATGGAGGGCAGTAAAGCAGAAGATGTTCGGTACCACCTGGCAGGTTTCAGATCCTGCACTAATATATCACATAATCCTTTACCAGCTGGCCCTTCCCCCCTTTAAACTTTGAGAGGGAATTTTGTAAGACAACAATGACAAGATTGCAGTAGCAATTATAACTCCATATCCAGGAAATACACTTCTGCTTTCAGTATGGGAACTCTGAGTATCTGCACTGTCGAAAAATATCTCTGCCACTTCAACTGCAATTTCAGTCATAAAAAAAGGTGTAAGAGTCTCTCCTTCTGTCTGATTGTTGTTTTGTAAAGACCATTTACTTTCCATGAAGCCATTTATAAAGGAATGGGAAATCATGCAGTAATGAAGCAGAGCTTTCTTGGCGTATATGTGGTACCCCTGCACGCAGAGTATTGCAAACTGCTTAATTTCTTTAATTTTGAATAAAGCATCTATTCCACTTCTTTTATTTTGGAGGCTTTTTGAGTGAAAACTGGCTGCATCCTGCAGAATTACACCCTGAAATGACTCTTACCACATTATAAACCAGATAACAGAGGCCAGATTTTGCTTAAAGTAATAGCAGTTCTATTATTGCCATTCAGAAGCTGCTGAGATTATGTCAATTTATTCTAACAGGCAACAAGCCCAAACTTTTGTTGCCTAAGTTGTTGGAAAAGAGTTGAAAATTTTTTCTCTTTCACAAATATATTCTCCATACATCTCTCTCACATTTAATTATACCAGCAGTTCATTAGACTGTGCATCAGAGAACTATGTTAAATTTACTTTTAGTTTCCATTCTAAAAACCAAGTTAGTCAATAGCTGTGATGTACTGCTTCTTTGTCTACAGGGACCATTATTAAAATCTCTACTTACAGTCACTTGGGCAATGCCTTCAAGCTATTTCAGTCCAATTTTATGCAACATTTGGAGACATTTTTAAAATTTATACTCTTTTAAAGGAAAAAAACCATATTTTATGAGTTTTCAGGGGATTGCTATTCATCTCTCTCTTAACACTTTTTCTTACTTACATTTAATTTCCTTCTTTTCCCAGTGCACTGCGATTGTACATTTGAAACATTTAAATCACACTATGCCCCACCCCCATATGTTATTTGGAAGAAAATGCCCAACTTAGCATCTTAAATATAATATAAACTCAGCTCCTGTTTTGCTGAAGTATTTGATTTACTTTGTGTAAGATTTGTTTTCTCGATTACTTCAGCTACTTAGAGCAACAAAATCCAGGGTTCCTCTAGCACTGGCCTGGGATATTGGTCTGGTTTTCCACTTGGAAAAGTCCAAGACCTCTGGGAGCACATCAAGCTTAGAGAAAAACATTGACAAAATTAGCAAAGGTTTGAGTAACAGTGCCAAAGCAAACAAACCCCCAGAGTGGCACTCAGCTTCCCTTTGTGTCCAGTGGAAAGACTTGCAAAGAAACAAAGTTAGAAACATCTTCAAGTGGCTCTGCATCTTGAAAAACTGGCTTTGTTAAGAGGGGCCACAGTTCCCAGTGCAAAGCTGTAAAGAGTTCAGGTTTCCTAACATGGTTTAGGACATGACAGTTTCAAGCTGTCCCCCTTAAGTCAAACATGCACTGAATTAAGCAAAAGTTCCAGAAGTGATAAATCTGATAGCAGTACCCTAAAATATCAGCTTATAAGCATCAGTGGCCTATTATGAAATAGATGGTGTTAAAGGATTCAAAGCTTTTAGAACTGGGTGCTGCAGTGCTCCCATCAGAGGAAATCAGTCAAACTATCAATCCTTTTGACACTATGCAAAATTTATTTTAGTTAAAACCCTAAGCCTTTCATTATCTAAATTAAAAGTATACTGTGTTTATTGAATTTGGAGATTAGCTTGCTGTTACCCACTGTAGTCTCACTTTGATGTCTCAGGATTAATATTCATGAGATTTCAGACTGTTAACTACACATGTACTACATCTAACAAGAAACGTATCTTATAGGGTTCAGTTATTGTACAATGCTGCTAGTTCTGATTTTATCTTTCCTTTTTCTGTGGATTCTCATGGTGTTTTCATAAAGTCCATGTTTTAAGGTTGGTTGTGGCAAGTTTATTGTATTGATGGATCTAGCTAAAACTTGGACTTCCAAATCCAAGGGATGTTTTTCCATTTCTCTCTCATTTTTACTAATTTTATATGAGTGAAAACTTTCAACTTCAGTTGCCTGGAATATCTGAACCTTCAGCAGGATTGGAAATCAGCAGAAACTGTTCCCTCCTCCATCAGTTCAGCCCAGAATGCGGCACAAGACTTTGCACACCATTGGTCACCACCGGCCCTTGGTCTTTTCTCAGAGTCTCAGAGATGTGAAACCTTTGCCCCACAGGCAGCCAGAAACACAAAAACCCCTGAGCTGCTGCTTTTTTGGAATTCCAGACAAGAGTCAAATCCGAAGGTCGTGGAATGTTTGTGTGCTCACTGCCCCACAGGGGCTGCTGTGCAGGAGCACTTCCCACCTCAGCCCCTGCCCAGCTGCCTGAAGGGTCCCACACCTTTCCCTCAGTGCAGGGGAGAAAGCCATAAACCACACAGCGACAGCAACCAAAAGCAGCAACAAAAGGAAATGTCAGAATTTGAATTGCAAACTATACATGAGCCTTGACTGCTAAAACTAAATCCAGATTTGAACGTTAAAGGTTTGAAGTTGCTCTGCAGGGGATAGAGGTTGTTTCTGCTCATCCCATTAACAATCTACTGGGCATTCCAGGTAGGCTATGGCAGCAGCTCCCAAAGTTCACAGGATTCATGTGAAATACAGAAAAGAAAATTGTTCTAGAGACCAAAGGTGAAACTTTCTGAAAAACGGATACTGTGGGTCACACAGCTGGGCTGTAGAAAGGTGGTAGATCATCTACCCTGCTCTAGCCACCTTCCTCCTCATTCATAAACAGCACTAGGAAGAATATTTCTTAAATGCACTAAATGTTTTTAATTTATTAAATTTTCTGCATCAGTAGTGTCTGTGTAAAAGATATGAAATCATTAGGTTGTAAGTGGTATGTTCAATTACCATCTGATAAAAATAAAGTATGCAGAAGACAATCCATTTTTAAATGCAGTCTGTACAGCACAGGTCACTCTGCCTTTGGCTGAGTGCTAATATCTTACCATCATTAACCTGTTGTGGCAGAGTTCATACACTTGTCAAGTATATCATCTATGGACAATTTAATTTCTCAGACTGACACTCTTTTTTTGGAATAATTTTCTTGAGAGACTTACACACACAATAATAATAATAACAATAATATTATTAATAATAATAAAAAATAAATCCATTAAGTCTTATTTTGCAACTCTTCATGAGAAAATATGAATTTTTCAATTTGAAGAGAATTTAAATAAAACTCCATCCCAGCTTTTATGTCTGAATTTCACTGGATTCTGAATACATTGCAATGGATATAAAGGTTTCAGATCCTGGAAGGTTTCCTTTGTGGTGATGAATTCCTTAACTAGAAGAGCACTCTACTAATCCAGGTAACTAGCACAGAAATCAACTGAAAATTTTCTCTTAGCAGCAATGCAAGGTAATATTTCAAATAAGGAAGAAAAGCTCAGAAATGCACCACTCCTACAGAGGGAATAATCACAGAAGCATCAGCAACAGGAAGGACCTCTGAAGACCTCTGGTCCCCACTCGATCTGTTTCCAACAGACAACAGTGGGGAGCCTGGCCCAATTTGCCTATTCTGCCTAATTTGCAGTATTCAATTTCATTAACAAGCAACCAGATTAAAATGCAGATACACTTGTCATGGTCCAGAGATGTTTAACATTAAGAAGAATTTGAAATTTGTAGGGTGCAGCCAAGATTACCCTCTAGTCTTTGTCCTTATTAACTCATGAAGATGTATCAAAACACAGCACTGCCTTAAACTCATCATCCTCCTTCACTAATGCAGGGGCTCAGCAGGGAACCAAATTCCATTCATTCGACACTATGGGCATAAAGCAAGTTGCTTTGTGGTCAACCTGACATTTAAATAAAGCAATTCACAATGGTTTCATTTTCTGGTTTATAGAAAGAGCAATAAAATCTGTATTGGTCCCAGTCATCATCTACATTAAAAGCATTCTACAATTGCCTCTGGATTGCAGAAGGATGTTATAATGAATGGCTTCCTGCTGGCTGCATTGGCAGTCACTGTGATTCGAAGGGAGTTGCAGCTCTTTCCACGTGTTGGTAAATGACAGCTTCCCCCCAGTTTTCTCATAGTATTGTTACTATTTCTACGTGACTTTGCTGAGCATTTCAAACACAATTACACATTGCTTTCATGTGTATGATAAATAAGCATAATGAAATTTTGTTTACAGAGGATTACAGAGAAGGACTTTGACTGACAGTGTTAAACTTCAAATGAAGGTGGAAGCAAACTGAAGTCAGGCTGGGTTGCATTTCCCAGCCTGTGTCACCCATGGTACAGCTCCACTGGCAGCAGAGGACCTGCATTGGTGTAACACAGGCTGATATATTTGGAAAATATCAGGGGCAGTCTTTGGTAGCCCAACCAACAGTTATTCAGGATTCCAGGCAATTCAGCAAGTGCTACAACAATTTTTTATCAGAATTCAAAAGCCTCTTTGCTTTTCCATCAAAATCAATGGAAAAACTCAGGAAACACTACACTGACACACACACAAAGAAAAAAATAGAAATTAGAAATTACCTTAGAGTCCTTCCAACTAAGGAAAAGTATGTTTTAACAGGCATGATTTCAAATCATTCTCTATCTTCTACCATGGTCTCCAGTACAGAATTCAAGCTGCTGAGATTTGATGTACAATGATAAATATAAGAGGGCAATCACTGCACTTTAACTGACTGGAGAACTCAATGAATGGAAGTGAAAAAAATCTAGTTTAAGTTCAGTTTTATGTTTTGCTGGGAAGACTTGCTGTAACGAATATTCATGATTATTCTGACAGCAGGGATCCAAAGATTGAGAAATGCTGCTACAGCAGCTGCAGGAGAAGATGCTACAAAGGGAAAAAAAACCCAAAATAAGACTCAGAAAAACAGACATTTATTTCTTGCCAGATTTTATACCTGATATCTGTCACTGTTTTAAAAATGACTGTTTGTATTAGACAGGACTACAAAAGCTATTTTAAAAGGATGCCCACAAGACAATAACTGTGGGACTGACCTGCACTGCATTTATGAAATGTCAGCAGTGGAAGATTAACTGCTGATGTGGGACAAATCCACTACCTGGAACAAAACCTACACATGGAAAAACTATTTGGTCGAGACCAAAGGCCTCATATCTACTGTGGGTGCCCCAGAGTGGGCTAATGCTACCTGCTGACCAGCTAAAATTTATTTGTGGTCATAATACACAGAATCCCATTTCCTGCATAGCTGGAGAGATTATTTGTTTCAAACCAGAGTTTGAAGGGTACATGTGCAGAAAGGATGCCCTTTCTGCCTGTTCTCAGTCAAGGGGTTGGGATTTGCAGTACTTCATTCTTGCTGGCATTTCCCCTTGCATGTCTCTCAGACATTTTAATATACTCACAACTGATACAGTAAAACAGCAGAAGCACCACGCAAATCAAGAAATTTGTATAAAAAGTAATAAATTCTTCCGATAAAAATATGTAGCTGTAGAAAAGGACTTTGCCACACCCACGACTATCCATCCACATGATGAACACAGGGAAACAAAAGTCTTATTTTATTTTGTCTCCTTGTACTTATGTTCTGTTGTTATTTATCTGTATAATTTAAGTAACAAAAGATTAAACCATTATTGAACTACTCTCCCTAAGGAAATGAGATTTACACTACAGTGTTCTCTCTGTGACTCATTAACAACACTTTTATTAATTCTTGGTTGGGTTCAATAGAGTCTGACAGAGAAACAGACATCTCAGCCAGAGGATGCCTCCTAGACAAGAAAAACAAGGCTGGATAGAGAAATGTGAGGTAGATTAGTGGTTCTAGCCCCTGGAAAAAGGGGCCTCCAAGGATGGAAATTCTCCACAGATTCTGTACAAATTTTGTAGTAGGAAAGCATGCAGTACATGTTTAACATGTTTCCCTGTCTCTGGGAAGAGTTCATGCACTCATCCCTGTTCCCTTTATAATTTAGTGATCTTGACAAGTTCTCATCAGGCAGAAGTCTTCTATTTCACAAAGATACCAGAGTTCTTTGGCTGTGCATCATAAAGAAATCCATGCACGTAGTCACCAAGCAGCAGTGACACCACCTTGGATAAACAGCACCTCAATTACAGTAGCAAACACCTCCACTGAGAAAAAGATTGCATATAAAAGCATATGTATGTTGCTTTTTATCTGTTAAAAGATAAAGGAAGAAAAATGCACCTAATTAGCAGAAAGCAAAGCAGCAAGTAGCTCTCAGCCTTAGCTATCTGTTAAGTTTTCTGTGATGTTGATGTGCATCTCCTCTGTTCAAAGATCAGCCCCAATGCACATCTGTTCTCAGTATCTTTAAGACAAACTTAAACCTGTAATGTCTAGCATGTGTTCAGGAAAAAAAATCCCAATAAATGGTGGCAGTGGCTGCTATGGCGAAAGTGAGGAAGTGGAAGTTGTTAATTCCAGATGATAATTCAGACAGCCTCAGTTGTAGGCAAACAGAGGGAAATAATTTTGCTCCTGCAGGAAAGCAGAAAAACCCACCCATGGGTGTGAGGCCTCCATGGCTTCAGGTGACTTGCAAGGGTGGTTAATGGGACAGGGCACTGTGACAATGAGACACTCACACACCCCAGGGCTCAGGGTCAGTGCTGCAGGGATCAGGCTCAGCTGGATAATTGTGAACACTGAGACAATGGAATTGTGTGAAGGCATTCACACGGGCTTTGGAGACACAAGAAACCATGCAGAAACAGCTCATACCAGGAGAGCTCAGAGCTCATGGCTCAAACAGCAAAATGCTCCAGGTCAGAGCACAGCTGCCCTTCTGATCAAGCCAGTGAACAACTCCTGATCCAGAACCACAATACTGACTTTCTACATGAGCACGAGCAATGTAGAGCCGACCCAAATATATTCTTTCATGCATTATTAACTTCTGACAGCAGATTACAGGCTTCATTTGGTTTCTTATGGACCTCAATGCTCCTCAGTCTTCACTCCCATCTGACCTCTCCTAAATTCACTTTTTAAATCTGAATTTGAAATTACAGTCCCTACCTTAGTGTCCAAGCAAACGAAAAAGTAATTTTCTACCTTTATGAGAAGAAGGAAGTGGTTTGTTCATTTCAGTAATAAAACTAAACAAACTGTCTCCAGTAGTATTCCTACAAGTAATTAAATTCCATACATTTCTAATTTTTCCAGGTCTCTGGTAACCTCACAGTGACTACACCAATTTATAGGCATGTTTAGGCTAAATCATCTCACAACTCTGTGATTTCCTATGTATGATTTAGGATATATGACCTGGGTATTTAATTTATGCCTCCCAGTTGCTGAGCCATCTTTCCACTTCAGCTCTGGCTTTTAGTTTTAGCCAATAAATCCAGCTAAATTCAGTTGAAATGTGGGAAGCAATGCCACGTTACCCTCCTGGACAACACAGGCCTTTCTGCTGACATTGCCTTGATGCATTAAAAACACAAAGCTGTGGTTTTGAAGCGCACAGGAACTGCAGAAGCTCAATGAATAAACAATAACTTGTTGTTCATTTTCAAAAAAATATAAAATACAGTTCTTTCATGCCCACTTCTAACATAACTTTTAATGACATCAAATACTAAAATATTTCAAAGGATGCTTGCTGCTGCAGATACTCCTGTTGCCCACATTGCTATATAATTTTGCAGTAATTTACTACAGAAATCTCCTTTTGTTCAGGCAGTGAGCTATTGCTGAAACACCAAAAGATACGAGCAGAAAATAATGTGCATTCCATTGAAGGCATAAATAGGAAGTTTCCCTCACTCCCAGACTGGAATTGACAGTAAGAAGCACAAAGATAAAAGAGACATGAAGATAGACCATGTTTTTACAAAGTAACTCTTTACAAGTACAGGCAGTTTTGATGTTTCTCCCAAGCACTAATCTTTTGTATTTACTGTTGCATTTCATGTTATGGATTTTTCCCCATATGGAGTTCAAACAGAATAAACAGTAGTTTGAGTTATAGCACGTAACATGGTCAGAAAGGGACTTTATAGAATTAGATCAATTCTTGTTTCGTATCCACCTGGATTTATAAAACACTTGTATTGACTCTGCTACTATAATCGTTGTGCCTGGTTGTTCAGGTTTCACAATCTATTAGAAGCTGAAGGAAGAGCTTTTTATGAGAAAAATATAAGTCACAAGACTTTCACAGTACTGGTCTCTCTCCTTCATGGTTTTCCTCTAAAGATTTTTTAGAAAATTTTCAACCTCATTTTTCCCTGTATAAATTATCACCTTCATATAAAAGTATTAAAATCCTGACTGACAAACAGCACAGTTACACTTTATTTTAAACCATGCTATTGAAAATATTGGTAAACTTCATCCCCAGAATACTGAATACAATAAAAAGTATAAACACGGTATTTTTAATTTTTCCTGCATTTCTGCAGAAACACATTATAAAAGCAGATTGGATTACCCCTCTCAGATTATCAGGGATTTAAACACTCTAACCCTTGTCACAGGTAGATCTCATTAACTGCTGGTGAAGAAGTGTCTTTTCTATCTTGATCCAGCAGCTCCTGAGGTATTTCTAGATAAGCAGAATCCCACAATTTTCTAACATATTTAAGAACCTTCCTATTCCTTCATCATAATTTTGTGTTTTGCTCAATGTCTCACTAGAGCTGTGAATATTAAATATTACATTTTCTGTTCAGACCAATATTAAGATTCATAGCTTTTTTACTCTAACACTTATTACCTTCACCTCTAGCAAATTAGTAACTTAATATTAAACTCACACAACCATAGCAATGAAAATTAAAGGAAATATTATATTATTTTGTGTCCTGGCACAGTTACTTGGGCTGTCACTAAGTTACACGAAGAGAACTTTTAGGAATTGGCTCAAGAAATGTGTCAATATTTAAATTGAAAAGAACAGAAAATACAAAAAGGAGGGTCATGCATTTTTGCCGAACACAGGAGCTGGATTTTGATTTATAAACCATTTGCTTTGGTAGAATTTGGTAGACAAGCGAGGACCAGCTGCTGCCAAGGAGCAAAGAGCCACTCCTGAGCCCTGGGGAGCCCTCAGGTGTCCCAGGGGATGCCAGGGAGCCCCGGGGGAAGCCAGGGAGCCCCGGGGGGAGCCAGGGAGCCCCGGGGGGAGCCAGGGACCCCCGGGGGGAGCCAGGGAGCCCCGGGGGGAGCCAGGGAGCCCCGGGGGGAGCCAGGGAGCCCCGGGGGGAGCCAGGGAGCCCCGGGGGGAGCCAGGGAGCCCCGGGGGAAGCCAGGGAGCCCCGGGGGAAGGAGCGCAGCTCCCAAGCAGGCAGAGGAGGGAAGAGCCCCCTGCCTCTGGGAATGTCACATGCACCAAGCAGAGGATTTCTCCTTCCCACTTCCATTTCTGGGGCTGTGTATTCAATCCCATGTCTGGTGGGTTGTACAAGAACAATGCAGATAACTCTGCAGGTAATTTAGCTTCTCCTCAGTACACCTTGCTTTTTGCTTAACAGACCTGACACACTGACACTTCATTTCTGGAAGCGCCATGTGACGCATCAAGGGCACACTTCAAAAATCATACCTCCTCAGACTCGATGAATTAACATTTCCAGGGAAAAAATGCCTTTTATTGGAGTGTCACTGAAGACTAGAGAGCCTTTTTTACAAGCATTTTTGTAATAAAAACCTATGCAGCCTACCTAAGGGTGCCAGGTGCCAGGTGCACCGAAACATTGAGCAGTTGGGGCATAATTAAGCCCCTGTTGCTCCTCTACTGCTCCTTGCCATCAGCAGCTGCTTGTTTTCTTTCTGGAACAGGACCACACAGGCTAATGGCTCCAGGAGCAGAG
This sequence comes from Thryothorus ludovicianus, assembly GCA_013397245.1. Lineage (NCBI taxonomy): Eukaryota > Metazoa > Chordata > Aves > Passeriformes > Certhiidae > Thryothorus > Thryothorus ludovicianus. The sequence goes on from VZTB01015794.1 coordinate 435,651, forward strand.
AGCTTTTTGAGAACATCTTATGACTACAGATCTCATCACTGACTTTCCCTCTGAAAAATGGGAAAATGCCAAATCCCACTTCAGGGAAAGCTGAAACAGAAGAGCACTTCATGAAAACAATGATCAGAAAACAGTGGCTCTGACAATCCAAGACATCAATCAATATTCAACAAATGATATTATTGAAAGCTTTCAGTTCTGCAGAAAGCACAGGAAACAACAAAATTTTCGAAATCCAGACCACGAATTGTAACTATTTTAGCTATTACTCTTGCAAAAAAAAAAAAGACATCTTTTTTTTCTGTTGAAAGATCCATACAGATGCCTGTATGTAATGTCAAGATACTACAAAGCTGCTATTTCAGTTCCTTCTATTTATAGCAGTGAGATGCACATCACTTTTAACATGCAATTGCTTTGTTTCTTGCTGACTTAAGATTAATACTAAAGGAAAGTTTTCAACTTTCAATAGTTTTAGCTAAAGCAGTCTTTCAGGGCACTGAGTATTCTCAATATTGTTATGTGCTTGGGTTTATTATCTGGATACTCTAGTGGATTATTTTTCACTTCGATATCCTGATGCCTTATCTCAAGCCTTGGATTCACCAAATTTTGGGGGTTTTCTACAAGCACAGTAGGGGGAAGTATAAGTGCCAATCTGATAGAAACTGTGTAGAAATCAGCCTGAAATCTCATAGAAAAGAAAGGATTGTACAACTGCCCTCTGCAGAACAGAGTGCTCATTCTTTATGGCATCTTACACAATCCATACTGCCCCAACAATCTTCACTTCAGCTCTCACCTAGGCTCTCAGGGAACCTCTGACTCTCTGCCCTCTGGCACAAAAACCTCTTAAGTGAACACAAAGGGCATAATCGGAGTGGTGTGGGGACAGAAATGAAAACCTGAGTGCTGCTTTCATTCCAGGGCATAGTTTAGAGAGGTTTTCCCAGTGCAAGTCCTTATCATGTGCCTTCCATATAATTCCTCACATGTTCAGAGGCCAAACAAATTATCCTGTAATCCAGTGGGAAAGGATCAAAGCTGATACTTTCTGCCTTATTGCATTTGCTTCCAGAAGTCAAGGAGGATATATCTGTGATAAGAGTACAGAGGAAATGATCACACAGTAACTCTGATTTCTTTCCCAAGGAAGATTTTTTGAACAGTGAGTAGTAGGAAGCTCTGCTTCCCACATGGACCATCAGAGCAGAAGGACAATGCTCTGTGGCAGTGCTGAAAACTCTTTTCTATATTCATAGTTCTGCTGGTCAAGATTTAAACTGTGCAGGCTGTGTAAGAAAAGCTCCTTAATTCCCCTTTGTGTGGTGAAAATTTGGGGGATTTTAATAAAATTAAATTTTGAGATATTGCTAATCAGTGGAGCAAGACTTGTGCAAGGTCTGCTAATATAAATTTTTGCTACCAAGAGGATGGCAAAACAATTACTAACACTCAGATTCCCTGGAATAGCTCAATTGAATTGTTAAAATACAGACATATCAAACTACATTTTATACATTTTAGAATATCACTTGCATATTGTACCATGTCACAGGCAGAAAGGAGAGCCACATTTCTAAATTCATGTTATTTTCTAGCTCCTTTGTTACCTGTGTAAGGGTTTAGTCAGAGAAGCAGAAAACAAGGAGAGTGGGAGAACTGTAGTGGTCCTGCCTTACTGCTGGAATGCCATTATGATAAATCTTAAACAAACAAGAAGTTACCCTCAGCAGCTCCAATCTCTAGCTGTTCAATTTCTCCCCCTTCATAGATCAGAACTTGGGAAAATTCTGGACCATGAAAGATTTAACAATCAAGGCAGGAGGACCAAGGTAATTCTAGAGCCATTTTCATATGCTTCACTCAGTGATAAAACCAGTTTGTTCTATGTTTCTTTCTAGTTCTATAATTTGCATTCTCTTTACTGTCCTTTCAGTCTTCAGCTGTGGTAGAAAACAAGAAAACAAATCCCAGGACATTACAAAGACACACTACCCCACTGTAATGGTGTACTGCAATTTTAATTATTTGGAACATTTTCTCCCATTTGGAAACAGTACTGCAGTAAGGAACAGGCCTGTGGATCTCATCAATTATAGAGCACTCTTATTCCCAGGTAGCACTGATTGCACAGTCAGGCTTTGCTCCAGGTACTAGAGCAAAGTGGAAATGTGACATTTTACACTAGGGATGTGTAACAAAGTAAACAAAAGCACAATAGAAGCATGCACTACTGAAAATCATAGATGTAAGTATTCAGCCCTCTCACCTTTTAATTTGTTAAAAAGGTAATTAGCAAAGACAATTATGAGATAAAAGCAATTTATTTTATGGATAATTGCGTACATTTCCAGTAGATTTAGAATTGTTCACAAAAGTATTAAAGCCATTCATCTCATTAGCTTGTTTCCTGACTATTCAAGGTTTCTTTTCCCACTCAGTGGCCTCAGCCTTGCCAAATGATATCCAGTGGAAATTTGTACCCATACTTTGGGCACCACGGCATAGCAGTTACAAAGCCTGATGTAAATTCTCTAAAACTACATCTCACATTATCCTGCCTGCGATGCTTTTCTAAAGCAGTAAGACAGTTCATTAACTCAGCCATGCATTGCAATGGCAACGTCCTCGATCACTTAACAGGAAAGCAAAACATAAAACAAGATGCCTCCTTTAAAGTTTGTGCCATTTGGAGAAGTTTGAACTCCCTGCAATGCCAACGCAGTGCTGGAAACACCCTGATGTTCAGCTGTGGCTGAATAGTGCTCAGCAAGGAGGGCTCCTCTGCTTCTCACTCTGCCCCTCAGCAAACGGGTGAGAGGGAGAGGCATGAAAGATTCTCTGAGAGGCAGAATAAACTAGGAGGGACACAACCAGACAGATAACCCAAATTAACTAAAGAAACATGCCATAGCATGGAACATCCATGGTGCCCAGCAACAGGATGGAAAGCAAGGAATTTTAGAGGGGTTGGCCTGTCTTTTCCTCAGGAACTGGCTGGGCATTGGTCTACCCATGGGAGGGGGGAATGATTGCCTTTTCATCATTTATTTTGTTGCCTTCTTACTTCTTTCTCCACTTATCTTTCGCTTATTAAGTAGTTTTTTGGGGGTTTTTTACTCCCAACATTCCTTACTTCTACTTTTCCTTTCCTCCTCTCCTGAACCACAGGCAGAGTAGGAGAGGGAGGGAGGGAGCAGCACAGTGGTGCTTGAGTACCCACCATGGTAACCCCACTACACTAAACACTGAAAATAATTAATAGGTGACTGATGCAAAGGGCTTAAACAGGTGCATTTGGTATCAACTCCGAGTGTCTAATCACAGAAAAAGTCCACAGAAACGTTCCAAGAAGCCATAAATGAAGAAAATAGCAACAGTACAACGAGAATTTAAATGAAAAATGTGCTCTCTGATGTATTTGGGAGGCAGCCCATCAGCATGGTTCTATGATAATAAATAAATAACACTACATTACATTTATGCAGTGCCCTTCAGTGGCAGACCAAGGTGCTTTGTCAGGTGAAATACAGGAGAAGAAAAACAGTGCATCAATGCTTTTTCAACATGGATGCAAAAATGCCCCAATAGAACTGACCTAAGTGAAAACTATTTGAAATAAAGGCAGGTCATTATCATGGGAAATAAACAGAATCTGCTCTTGACAACCTCAAGCTGGAATTAAAAAACAGTCAAGGGAAAAAAGGCTTATAGAAGTCAGTAGCATTAAGAACCAAGATCAGAGGTGATCAAAGTAGGAAGCAAATGAATGTTTATGCAGTTATGCATGTAAAGCTGTAATGAACTAATTTAATACAGCAGCTTTCATGCTCCACGTATTTCCTAAGGAACAGATTTAATCCATATTAATTACAAACACAAGGGCTCGGAGTCAAGCACTAGTGTAGAGGAGAGCGGAAAAGAGGATGGAACCATGGAATATAGCGTGTCCACTCTCATTAGCATTTAACTGTTACAAAATGAGCCCTGGAGCTGGAGTTCAGAGCCCAAGATCAGATCAAGTGGTTTACTGATGCTGTCCATGGTTTCAGACTCTGGAATTCTTGATTCCACTTGAAAGAAGATTGTATTATTATTACATATTATATATCTTATAATTCACTTAAAGACTGTACTTGTAATTATTTTTCAGCAAAAGCTGGAGGCACAAATGGTATAAACCGAGCCCTGAAGTTGCCAAACTCCTTCCAATGCTACACATTACACTTGTTCAGCTTTCAGACACACAAGGTGATTTCATCAATACAGCCCATCTTTTAATGCAGCTGTTCCAGTAGAATTTTGTAATATTAGGTAGATAGAACTTTTCAGGTAATATCAAAATCCTCAGAAATATAAACCAATTGCAAGATGAAAGAAGTCAAGATGATTTTTGAAGGGATAAGGGTCTACAAGTCGTCATTTATTGAAGCCCTGGAGCACACCGTGGGCTGGCTGCACAGGGAAGGAAAATGATTCCTGGGGTGTGCAGGGCTCTGGCACTCGAGGCAGGATGGACGAGTCTTTCATTTGGTCAATTTACTCATCTAATACCCCTCTATTTTATCTGATCACTTTTGATTAGTGCTGCAGTTTTCACTTTGTACTTTGACTAGAGAACTCTGATGAATGCAAATAGGGTGAAAAAGAGAATTATAAAGGTCACAAGAACAAAAAATTAATTTCAATAAATCAAGTCATATGAGAAGACATAGCAGTCCAGTAAAGTTCCCACTAATTGTAAAAGTGGAAATGTAAAGAGGGAAAAAAGGAATAGCCAGAGAGCTAGATCTGCACTGCTGGAGAGCTGACACCCATTAGAATAAAAGCAGTAGCTGCTAATCCTTAACCACTGCTGGATGGATGGCAGATATTCCTCTCTTGCTGGTGAAACAAACACATTGACAGGCTTTTATCAGCACTTCAAATCTGTCTTGTCTCCTCAGGATTCGAAAAGTGCAGAATTTGTCATTCTGCCTAATCCATTATCACATGAATGTTATCACCCAACAATTACACGCAGGGTTGAGCGACTTTGTTGTCTCTGTATTTTATATGTGAGGTACTTCTTCCACTATTTGACATGTAAAGTTTCAAAATTCAAAGCAGCCTAATGTATTACTAGTATGACTATACAAATTCAAGTATCTCACACTCTGTTTGGAATCATTCCACTCATCTGAGAAATTAAAGCAGTCACTTCCATCTTTCTCCACAAAGTCCAGAGGACATTTCAGTGCATCAAAGAGAAGATTTGGTCTGTGTTTCCAAGTGCAAACGTCACACTGCAAACAACACTACAATGTAATTTTACATCACGATTATGCTCTCTTCAGATCAAATATGCATTGGAAAAAAACCCATATGCTCCATGAAGTTAATGAAAGAAGTCTGATAAAACATTAATAAAATCTCAAGATAGCAATTTGAATTTCAGGAAAATTTGCAGACTCGAGTTTCTAGCTGTTGCTCAGAATGAAACAGATCTGAAAGTTGTGTGGTGCATCCATCAGAGTGCTGCTCCCACTCGAGTTGTCCAGCTGCTGGTGGATCTTAGGAAAGCCACTAGTCCTTTATCTCTCTCCCAGCCATCCAAATTTCAGCTGGAGTTATATTTCCTGAAATGTACCTACAGGATGCAATGTAAAAAACATTGTAATAACAGTAAAGACTCCTTAGATACTCTCCTAACTATGTTAATGTGCCTAAATCTACTTTGCATACTGATTCCAATTGTAGAAAACATCTGCTGCCTCCACTCACTCCTAACCCTTCTCTTTCAGCATTTCCTGCAGGTTTATGGCTTATCTTTTATGTATAGTGATCATGGCCTCAGCAGTTTCAAGTTAGTTATTTTTGGCATCAACAAGGTTCTGAAATCAATACATGCTGAAATCTGAGCATGAAAGCCAAAGGAAATTAAGTCAATGAAGCATAGGACAAAATGATATTGCTTACTCATTTTAAGTCAGACAGGAATGTCCTTTACAGGTGTAAAATATCAGAAAAGTTTCAAAACCAAAATTGCTTCATTAGAGCAATAGGCTTACTGTTTCCATTGTCCTGAGAGGCGAAAAAAAAACCAGAAGGTGTGGTAATGGCAAAAAGCATCCTCGTTTTACAAAAATGGAGACCATGACCAGATAGAAAATGAGTTCCTCTCCTGAAATGCTGCTTTTGAAATTTAATTTTTGAAGGAGGTGGAGTTTAAAATAAGAACCACACTTTTCAATTCAAGAAAAATATTTGCAAGTAATTTTTTAATTTTTTCAAATTAAGGAGAAATTTAAAAATATATTATTACTAAATAAATCCTTGTCATTTTATAATTTCCAACCTATACACTGGCACAGATTTTTTTGTCTTGAAACTAATATTTCTTGTGCCTGCCAAAGGTACATACAATTGCACTGGAAAGGGAGCACCAAGGGTGCGGAGGTCTGGAAAATATCCAGCCACATGGCAACTTTATAGACATGAATCAGAACTGTAGGAATTTTTTACAATTTTCAGTCATGGCACTCACTATCTCTCATTAACAGATTTACCAATTTTCCACTCCTCAATAGGAATATTTTTTTGGCACTTCTCTCGTATAAATTATTGCTAATAATTAAAATGAAATTCTTAAGATGTGTGAGTTCATTAACTCTGTTAATGAGAAAGAACATTTTGGACCTTATTATTAGACTGTCATCAGTATCTGTTAGACAGCTAAATTAATAAAGTGATTATATTCAAATAACTCAGGCATTTGCATTTTATTTTTAACATTACACGTCTCTCTAGCTGGTTCTGAGACTGGGGACACTTTGCTGGCCATGCAGGAGCACAGTCTGGGGGGATTTCTGTGCATTGGATGCCTTGACCTCAGAAGCACTTAGGGGCTGAAGTAGCTGTGGTCCAGGTAAGGGCTACTGGAGCCTCAAGGAGTGATTCAAGGAAGCAAGTACAGTATAGACATCCCCTGAAAATAAAGATATTGTGGTCCTTGGCTGCTAGAAAGCAAAAAGCCTGAAAGAAAAGTGTAGAGAAAAGACATTTTTTATCCTTGAAAGCATCAAGATAAAGCAAGACACAGCAATAATTCTCCCCTGCACTGCACTCTTGGAATACCTCTGACATTCTGTGCAAAATATCCGCTGGCTAAAAGCAATTCACAGAGTGGAACCAGAGCTCCAGATGTCTCCTGTTCCTGTAAGAAGCCACGGGTATTTTGTAATGAGGTCATCGTGCATCTTTCTCAGAAAGATCCTCCAGCTATGCAGGGGCCCTTCGGTGCTTTTCTGGGACACTGGTGCAGCCAGGGCGCACTGAAGGGACACAGCCTCGGTGCAAAGAGAAATTCTACTACTCTGAAAATCATAAATCAGACGGGGGAAAAAACGGTACCAGTTAAAACACAAATGCCATGAATATGCTGTGAATATCTACCTCACTTCCTGTTGCACTGTTCATTTAATCACAGTAACAGAACTACAGGGGATGCACGAGGCAAGCTCAGAGCTCAGAAATCCTTTCGCTGAGGAGCTGAGAGAGGAGGGATGGTGCAAGCGCTGTGTTCTAAATCCAAATCATCCAATGGGCATCCCTGCAGCAAACACTCCTCAGAACAACTTTGAATCCAGCTTGATGGCAGCTAAACCAACTCCAAACCAAACAGCAGGGATTCCAAATGTGGTACGAGTGCAAAGCTGGGAATCAAACCCCACAGGCAGGTAAGGAAGTTCTTAAGCCAAACATTGCAATTTGCCATTCTGGAATATTCTAACATAACATTATCCACAAGACAAGTGCCCTTTAAACATTATCTGGCTCTTCACAAAACTGTCACACAGATAATCAATAATCCAATTCAAACATCTACCAGCAATCCATGCAATCACTCTTCTAAAATACAACACGTTCTTCTCTATTCACAGAAGCAAATCCCAGCAATGACCAATCCACTTATATACAGTAAAAAAGGAAAGGAATCTGTGTGTTGGTCTATTTATTTTTCCTCTCATCAGGAGATGCAATTTAAATAATTCATCCAATTACACATGGTAATCAGAACTAACACAAATTGTATGTACAGCATTACATCTTTGGTTTTCTGTGGGAAAAACACCAACAATACATAGACTCAAATTTCCAGAGGCAAATGTAATATTGTAACTGATATAACTAAGTGAAACAATTCTGTTTTCTGTAGAAGTGTAGCAGACATTTCTGGACAGAGAGGTGGTATCTTCCATAGTAGCTTCTTAGAAATAGGAACTGTATTTGCATTTAATATTAAACCAGGGTTTTATCAATGACTGTAATTCAAAGTGAGAAGTCATTCATATTCTGTACATGAATTAACTATCTTTTTATTGAAAAGATGTTAACTCTAATGATATATCTATATCTTTAATAACTCAATGAGGAATATTAAGGATAGGCTGAGGTTCTCCAACCCAACTAAAATTATGGCATAAGAAACCTGTTCTGATTTAAAGTAACATTAGATTTCACAGGGCTTTTAATGGAAATGTTTAATTTATAGCTTAAAATAACTGCAGTTCTTCAATTTAAAATGCTATTTCTTGTTACACCTGTGATATACTACACGTTCAAATCTTCCTCTGCACATCAGCTGGTTTCATTTTAGAGTTCTAACAGGCCTTAACAGGGCTGGTTACTGAGTTACCTGCCTGCACCCCAACTCGATGCTGTCATTCCTCTTCAATAGGTGAGAATGATCTAAATTTTACCAGAGATTTTAAAGCACCAGAGACAGTTACTTCAATCCACTGCTCTCAAAAAAACCCCAAATATACAGAAAAGCTGAAATATTTCAAAATTTACTAACATTTTTTGTTATCTAAATGCTCAGATCGGGGAAATAGCAGGATTATCATCCATTGTGCTCAGGATATTTTATGAACACATAAGAGCTACAGGTCCAAGTCCAACTATGAAGATAGTGAATGTGGCTCCCTTTGAGAACACAAGGAATCTCCAGAAACTTAATTTACAAAAGGTAGCTTTTCATATTAGAAATATTCACTATAATAAAGAGAACATGGCAAGCTGAAAATTAGCAGAGAATTTGGGCTAAATTCTACACATTGTGCTAGAAAAAAGGGGGTTGTAATATGAAAATATGAAAGCACTTTATTTTAAGGTTTTTGGGCATTTTTTAATACTTCATTTCAAACCTGTCAAAAATTCCACAGTCTTTTCCTGAGAAGGGAATATCCACTCATGCACTTCTCTGCAGTTCACTTCCAATTACAGCCAAACTCAAGACACAAAGGAAAAGCTCTCCGTGAGGGAAACTAGGACAGCTATTGGACCTTTTACCTTCCAACCCCACACTTCCATTCATTTTGATTAAATGATTAAATTCCAGTTTATATAAACAGCAAATTACAGAAGACCTCTGGAGGTCTCTGTATTTCTACTCATGATGTTCGAGCAAATTCAAGGGGCTCCACTGCTTCGTGTGGAGTTATCTCTGCAGGGATGTGATTTTAATTTGTGAAGTTCCTCCTGACACAGAAGCTCCCCTGACAGAGGGAAGTTCAAGGGACAGAGTTACAGCTTGCAGAGAAGAGCAAAGGCAGCAGGAGTGAACTGAGCTGTGTCTGCACTGGACTCCAGCTGCTTTGAGAACTGCTCTGTTTCCTCTTCCAAAGCATTGAGATGATTCCATTTCTGAAGAATTGATACAATTTTTTTAAAACAGAATTTTTCTAGGTAAAAAATTATGCCTGTGGCCTACGTTCTAGCAGGAAATTACAGAGTAACTTGCATTGGAAATTTCACAGATAATAAAAATATCAGAGACAGCATGCTTCATGTTTCTTTGTCCTGTGAAACCATTTGACACAAGAACTCTTGAGGATTTTACTGTCTCTAGCCTTTTGACACTTTACTTCACTGTCAGTTGTCAATATAAGAAAAAAATAGTATATCCTAATTTTTACACTGATTTAAAATAGAAGGAAAATTTAACCAACTGACTATCAGCACAAATTAGGAATATAGGAAAAATCATCCCTAATATTTCAGACAGATCAAAAACAGTTATCTCTAAAACAGCTTAGAGAGATTATAAATATGCATTTCAGGAGGCAGGAGATTTAGCACTGAATAAAGGGAAGATGTTGAACCCCCCTTTTTGGGATCTGAACACTATTCGAGAAGCGTAAAATAAAGAGTTAAATAACTCTTTAAAAAAGCATAGGGATTGTTTTGTTTAGCAGGAAATAGTCAACAACAATCCATTTGCATTGTGAGCCATTAACTGGGGAGCAGACTTGTAGGTTCAGAAATGAATTAACAGAACAGCTACCAGATAAAAGGGTGGCTGAATTTGTATTCTGCCATTTGTCACAGATGTCTCTGTGAGCATCTGTCCCAGATCAGTCTGATCCAAAGGCCATCAAAGAGTACAGGAATCTTCTCAGTGACCTGCGTGGCACTGGCACAGGCTGTAGATAAATTTAAATCAAGACTGGTAACCTCTAGATAGATGCTGCTAAATCCTGTTAAAATAGATTTAATTAGGCTTAATAACCTGAATTTGTCCTTAATATGTTAGATCTGAGTTGTGCTGCTCCAGAAGTCACCATGGTGGGTTAATACTGTGGTCTTAAAGTAACTTTCTCCTCTGCTTGATGCTGTGCCATAATCCTTCCCTGAGATCATTGTCATGGCTGTACATCAAAGACATAATGGCTACATACTCTCACACAAAGTCTCCTTTAATGTTAGATTTGGCAAAAGTGGTTTTAGTGCTTAAGTAAAGAGTCCCAGCCAAGTACTCCATCAATGGATTCTTGACACTGAGCTTTGCACAAAAGTGTTTGTCATTTGTTTGCAGATTCTTTAAATTTCTTTAATTATTATGCAGTATGCAAAGGGCAATTTAAAAAGCAGTTGAGGTATTTCACGAGCTAGTAAATATGAAGAAACGATGCTTTAATGGTCACCATATTTGTACTATGTGCTAACCTAACAAATTCTCATCTCCAGTTTTAATATTTTATCTTGTTGGCATCTTTTCTCTGCCCAGTGCTGCATCAGGGTTCAGTGCCACTGTGTGGTGAGACTCAGTTGCTCCAGAAACGTGGAATAAAACTCAGGCCCCACTAGAGAAATTAGCAGCACTCTGCTCAGATACAAGCACAGTCCTATTCTACCATGCCTTGCTGTCTTGACAATTTTCTCTCTATTCCGGCAGCAGTAGCAGTTATTATAATGATACATCATTCTTATTGCATCCAGAGTCCAAAGAGAGATTGAGACTGAGAGAAAAGAAACTCAACAGAAAGGATGGGAGAAAATGTTCACCACATCAGTACAAATTTCTGTATAAAGTCACTAAGAACTAACTTTAATCAAGCTGAAATTGTATGGGTAACAGCAAGATGCACACTGAAATTTATTTTGTTTTTTTATTTGGTCACCTTGCTCCCACTGATATTAAAAGCAATCCTCCCAACCAATACTTGTCACAGCTTCACAAGAAGTGACCATACTAACATAAAATTGCTAGACTAAATATCTCAGCTGCTAAAACCTCTAGCGAGCTCCATACTGCCATGTTTTACATACAGCAACAGTCTTATCTTCCAGACTAAAAAGATTCATGCTAATAAGCATGCACTGATGCAGTATATTGTAACAGATCCAAACACCTACACGTCTAGTGCAGACACCAAATACAAATAAAGAGTCCCATGAAAGCTGCAAAAAAAGTTAATGTTTTAAAAATAGCTATCAATGGTAGGAAACACTTAGATAATAAGGGAGATTTACACAGCTAGATTAGGACTTTAAACATTCCAAAGAGATCATTTGCTTTCTATGTATTAAAATCCTATTACACAGGAAATTAACAGAAAAGTACTGAGAATTCTAAATCTCAAAAACAAAGCACTGCAGAGCATACAAATTGGCACTAAATTAAGAGGAGCTGCTGGGCAATCTGACAAAAGAATGTGGTGAAGTTTCTTGTGGCACAGTGTGCAGAAACAATCAAGTGAAAATGGCCCAAAGGACAGGAAAGGACAGAATTTTTCTCCCCAGAGAAAGGAAAGCAAGGTCTCAACAACACACAGCACTGTTCACTCGCTGGCTGAGCCAGAGTGAGTCAGATTTGTAGGGCTTGTCTCCCTTCCTGGAGCAAACTGTCATCTCACAATCACAGAGAAGGCAATCTTTATTATCCCTTGATTTTCTCAGTGGTTCTCTGAGTAAGGCCTCTGCAATACGTCCATTCCCCTGAATTCAAAGAACCCAGCACAGCCCTGGGATCAGCCTGTCCCTGGGGGAATTAATGACAAGTACTCGGGGAACTGAATTTAATGACAGATGGCAGCGTGAAACTGAACGTTCCAAGGCCTGTTTTGATGTGATACAATGACTAAAGCAAGCAGTGTGGAGCCAGAGAACTGAGAACTCAAACTGCAACGGGCAAACCATGGGAAAGAGAGCGCTCGCACGAGCGGCAGCAGCGTTTCCAGATTTTAAACCACGCAAACCAGAATGACCTAAATAAACTCTTTAGCAGTCCAGGCAGAGAGTTGATTATTATATCTATAATAATACCACCAAGAAACCAAAACCTGCCTTGCACATGACAACTGACCTTGGAAAATAGACACCAAAACACCAAGGAAGATATAATTATAAATGCACAATCTCCCAATACAGGACGAAGAAAAGAGGGAATAGGGCACGGCACTTCATTACGAAACTTTTCTTTGAAGCTGTGTTTAAAAGACATGGGACACAAAGTAAAAAGAGAAAAATCAGTAGTTTAAGAAATATGTTTCCATTAGAGATAGGACTATTCCAAGGTATGTAGATCCCTCTTCAATTTCAGGAGCAAATTATATATATATATATAGAGAGAGAGAGAGACAGACAGACAGATAGATGAATGTATCATTTGGTGAGATCAGAGTCACCATGAGAGGAAAAAAGGTAAGACTGGACAATTTCTTTGGGAAGTTTTCCTTTTTAGGGTCTCAGGTAGAGTGGGAAGAAGAACTAGATAAACAAACCACTGAACTTTCAGAATAACCAAAATAAAAATAAAAACCTATAGTCTGACAAGTATTCAGGGATGTTGGTGACATCAGTAATGGCCCATAAGAGGAACTGCAGGGTGCAGTTTCCATTTCCCTGTGATAGTGCTGGAGCCTGGTCCTTCAGCCACCCCTCATTCAGTAACAGGCTGCTTAAAATGTCTGTGGAGAATAGTTTTCACTTTCCAACAGAACTATATATGCTGCCTTCTGAAAGCCTCCATACTATTCCTTTGTCTTGGAACACAAGGATTTTGGAAAACATCAGGTTAGAATTCATCTGGCTCAAGCCTCATCTTGGGAGCTGAGGCTCTCAGTTACCTCTTCAAGCACTTTTCTTTCTTTAAAATCAAATGACAGGAAAAATTTGTCACGTAAGATCTCTTCTTAGAAGTTTGAGACTCTGGGAGAGTTCCATGCAGGGTCTCAGCTTCATTTACTTGTTTCAGCCCTTCAGATTAATGTTTTCAGAGTTTTACTTTAGAATCCAACACAACAGCTTTCCATCAGTGTGTGGGGTACTTAATTTGGGTTATAGTGTGATTTTATAATAGTGTGAACAGTTTAGAGCAATGCTTGGCAAAGGCACTAATTACAATTAGATGGCTTTTTCAGGCAATCATTGCACATAACTGAGTGCAGAGAACGTTCAGCCCAACAGTCCTCATTTCAGACAGGAACTCTGCTGTAAGAGCCACATCCACATTTTCTGCAATCACCTGGCCCATGTATAGCAAAAAAACAACCAGCATGAAGTCATGGAATGCCAAGCTGAAAAAATACAGATCTAATTTTGGCAAGATATGGAAGCTTTATGTGAAGGTGTGGGTTTTTAAATAACCAATGATTAAGCTGAAATGTTTGGTTTTGGGCAAAAGAAAGAAGACAAAACTATAGGAGCACAAAGGCTTCAGTAGGTTCAAAGTTCTTAGATATTCCTTATATCAGACTTTTTGTATTAAATTATGAACACAGCATTTCTTGCTTTGATTGCCTTAAATATAATAAAAAGAATAATTGCCACTTGAAGATTTCCAGTAATTCTCATTCCACCGTAATTAGATGTAATGATTAGAATCTCTTCTAATGCATTGCAGCTCTTCCTTAGCACCAAGGAACAGTGATGCAAGGCAATTGCATAATTATCTTCAGTTAAATGAGGAGCACAGCTTAACACAGGGGCTGCCATTGCTCCCACCAGAGCTCCTCAAACCTCCTGCATAACACCACAGTGTTGTGCAACAACTTTGTAAACTGTTTGTGTCACTTGGTTATCCATAGAATTTATTCTATTAAACACACTCTTTTCATGCCCCCAGGTTCCTTGAGGGGAACATCTGCTTTGCACCCCAAAGACAAATCCTCAGTATTAACTACTTTAGGCTGCCTGCCTCACCTGTCAAGTTTCAAGCACAAGCAGGACAGATTCAGCTTCTGATCATTTCCTGAATTAAGAGTGGATCTCTGCACTAAATGCATCATAAATATTTAATGTATATCAGCATTTGGAGTTAATAAGACTATTCCTAGGAACCCTACTAAATATTTTGTAATGTAGTTCTCATTTATCAATATATATGAACATTTAGATTTCCATTTCTTGAACCATACTCTGGAATTCTCTAGCAGCCACTTTCATGTTGTTTTAGCTTTTATAAACTAAAGAAGTTGATGATTCTATTAGCTTCTCCACTACCTTCTCATTTTTTTCCTACATTGTGTAAGAGCAGCTGATGAAAAATAGCAGGAGAAATGCTCTATTTAGCAAAGCATTACAAGGCATTTATGGTTCAGGAAGGTTGCAATGAATACATCATATTACATCAATTCAAAATAAACCTCTGTTGTCTTAAATCACTTAGCTCATTACTCATAATGTAACTCTATTCTAGCTTATTCTGCATTTGAGAAAAGTTTCTTTGCAGCTTACCTTAGGAAATTTCATAAATCCTGACTGATCTTGCTCTTTAGTCATTATTTGCTCTTATTTTAATTACAATAACTTATTCACTGCATTTCTGTGCTTTTTACAGATCTGCTATCTAATTCCAATTTCTCAGATATTAGAAAGCATTCAGCAATTTTTGTGCAGAGCTCTTTGTATGTGCTCTTCAATGCAGCCAGCTACTGGCATTCATACAGTAAATCAAAAAGCAGATTTGTTTTCAGAAAGACAACATAAATGAGCTAGCCAGCACGATAGTAAGTTTTAATACAAAAGTTTTAAAGATTTAACAGATACTCAATTGGAGTCATCCCTCAATCCCAAAGTGCTTTTGGCAAACGTGGATACATATCAGCCTGGAAAACTCAAGCCTGGTCCTTTCTGTGGCCACATCTGCACCCTCAGCTCAGAGCCAAGGGAGATGAGGAAGCGTCTCTGGTGCCTCAAGCCTCTGCCACACGCAGCCTTGTGCCAGCAGGGCTGAGCTGGCTCTGCCCCAGGCTGGCTCTGCCCCATGCCCATCCTGAGGGGCCAGCACACAGCCTGGCACAGCTGCTCTCCTCCAGCTCCGGCTCGTGCGGGCTCAGCTCAGCCCCAGCTGTGCCCCTGCGGGTTTTGGGGAGCCTGGGGCAGGGGGAGCTCACTCCTGGCTGCAAAGGGCATCACACACATCTGATGTACCAAGAACAAGGATGGGAAGGCAGCTCACGATACATCACAGCCATTCACTCCCTGCTGATGGTACCCTGCAGGTTTGTAAAGGCTGAAGGTTCGTGAAGGAATAGAAATGTTTAAGGCTAAGGAGAAAGCCCAGAACAAGGATCCTGCCATCCCTTCCGTGTTTACACTTCGTCAGCTGCATTCAAACACAAGCTGTGGGACTCAACACAACTACTGTATGAAGTGCAACAAGCTGAGCTGCCCTGAAGAGACAAATGATCTAATTACTGCCAGGAGGAGGTGCAGCAGAGCTGGCAGAGACTGTCACACAGCTCGTGTTGGAAGAACAGATTGGATTTTCTCACCAGGTTTACAAGGGGTCAGACCGTTTTCTGAGGACCCTGTGTGCCAGCATTGCTGGGACAAATGCAAGCATTGCCTGTGAGCACTCCCAACAGCATCTGCAGAACACCTTTTATTGACAGGCAAGCAAAACAAAACCCCACAGCGATCCATTTTCCTAGCACTGAGTTATTAGTTTTAACAGGAAACCAAGACACTCTTTCCAGTCATCACTGGGAATTCTTGTCACATCAGAACTATGAATCTGTGAGACTTGGACAATGCACATCAGGAGAGCAACTTACATCAAGAAGTGGGTATTTTTAATCTAAGACTGAACTTCCAGGAAAAAAGTCCATGTGATTTGAGGCACCTTTTTCACAAACTTTTAGCCCTTCCTCAAACTAACTTTTAACACTTGGGAAAAAGGGCTTTTTTGTATGTCATAATGACAATCAAAGCTATTTTCACAATTTGAGAAGGGGAAAAGTAAAAGAAATATCATAGTGTCTCACTTATCATAGCAAAAAAAAAATAAAAATGCTGACAGCTGCAATATTGTGCTGAAATGGGGTAAAACTATCCAGTGATGAGAATTTTTGAGTTGTCTGTGCACTTGAAATTCTTTAAATTCTGACTGGCTGGCAGAGAATGTTCACCCTAGACTTTATTCTCATGTCTACTGCTGGGTGACTGTCACAGCAAGGATATTAACCCAGACAAACATTTAGATGATTTTGTGTTCATAATTCCCAAAATAAAATTGAACTGGCACCTCTTTTTCTTTCTCCCCCCTACAAAAAGCACTAAGGAAAGTTAAATCCTCCAGGTTTTGCTTATATTTACATAAGCATAGTGAAAGAAATTTAATTAAGTCAGCTGAAGTATAAAAAGCAAGGAAGTCTCTTGGTCTTTCTTGTTACTGCGGCTTTTTTCAGCAAGAGGTCAAAATGCCTCCTAACAAGCCCTTCACATAAGTACTATGTCTGGTTTATTGTCTAAACCAGAGCTTCTTGTTGTGCATGTAATTTTTACTGCATTTAAAAACACATTTTAATATTCTGACTGGGGCTAGCACTGTTCTGGGAGAAGTTCCTAACATAGCTACCACTTAAGATCTGCATGACAAATCTCATGACTAGGCCAATCAACATTTTTTTTCTGTTTTATTTTTTATATCATCAAATGTGATACTCCTTCCCATTCTCCCAAAGAAGCTTTCCTAGAAATGCTTCAGAGATGTCCCTCTATCAGCTGCTTCATGTGTGATGAAATAATCAACCTTTCTATGAGATTAACCTTTATTTGCATTTTAGTGCATTCATCAACTTGATTAGGGAATAAGGATCCAAATTCTCTGTAGGACACTATGCTCACTGAAAAAGACCGTATTTGACTGCTGTAATCCAAGAAGATTTAAATACTGTATTCAGAATCAGTCAAATAGCAAATCTTTTTTCCCCATAGTCTTCTCATATCCGTGCTGTGTGCAAAACGAGCATTTATATTCTTCAGACTTTGTAAAGAAACCAGCCAACCTTGTCTTTTAGAGTTCACACTTCATAGTTCACTATTAAGTTTACACTTAATTTAAGCCTGTTACTTAAGAGAATGTTGCGTTTCCAAACATTGAGACTCTCAGGAAAATCCGGCAAAAATGCTACTCAGACATTTATTGCTCCAAAGTTTGCTGCATCTAGTCAATCAGGAGTGAGCAAAACATCCTTGCACAGCCATTTTTGTTGCCAAACTAATTCCACAAGTAGCTGTCCTTGCATCTGTTGGCTTTAGGAGTTGACATAAAACATGGGTGTAAAAACAACCTATTTGCAAAAATCTTGATATAAAATTTTAGTTACAAATGCAAAACAGCATTACATAACTATTTTGTTAAAAGTGTATACTTAGAAGAAGGACAGGAATAAAGGTTGGGCACTGAGGTTGTGATTTGCTGAAGTTGAGTGCAGAATGTCAGGAAGCAAGAGATGTTTAGAATAAGGAAAGTTATCCAGGCCTTTGAATTCACACACTCATGTGTTCAAGATTCAGCATCAGATTTTATCTTAGCTACAAAATTTCCAGAAAAGTGTTATACACATTATTATATTATCCTGGAGGGATAATAATCCAGGTACTACTGGACCTCCATTATACTTTTTCTTAAAAGCTTTCTCATTATTTTTCTGGCATTTTTTTGGTGATATTTCTAAGAATTGCACTACTAGCTGCTGCTGCTCCAGGCTGCACAGAGGATTTGCACATAGCCACTGCCAAACAGCTGGGAAGCCACGGTAGGAATACTGTTCTGTCATGTATTTGTAGGCAAGTAATTCTTAGAAAAGATATTCTCAGTTCTGACTCATTCCTTCCTTAATAGGTACACCATTATTACAAATTACAGCTCTCACAATGTGTGAGACCCAGCAAGAGCACTATAATTACAAATGAAAGCTAATGATTCTTCTAATCTTTGGCTTTTTGGTGTGGTATCATTCTATTTAAGATCATAAGAAAAGTAATAACATCATGAATAAGAGGCACAGCTACATCCATCATTTTAAGAGAGGCTTCTTTTCCTCTTCTGTCTTACTGAAGACAAGAGACAGACAAAGCAAAAGAAAAAACTAAGTCTCATTTCTCATCTCAAGCTAGCCAGGAGCTGCCAAGCCTGTTCCCTGTCAGAACAGAGGAAACACCCTCAGGTAACAAAGCCCTGAGGCTTTGTCTGGTATCCTCTCTGCAGGGAGCTGCGGAGAGCTCAGAATCCCAAAGGTGCAGTGCCCAGGGTGCCACAGGTACAAGGAGAGCACAGGCATTACCCAGCCAGAGGGACTCACCCTCAGCACTTGCATTGCTCTGTGTTTATGATGGTTACAACTTTTAAGCCACTGATAAAACCAGCCCAAAATTACAGTTTCCAAAGCTCAACCCAAATAACAACCCAAGAGAGAGATTAAAATCCAAATCCAGTTTATAGGGAAGGACTCTTTCAAATAGCCCTTTCCTTCAACTCCTGCCCCAGAACATCCCTTGTGGATGGGATAAATTTCACATTCAGGCCCAGCATTGACATCTCAATGCTGGTGCCAGTGTCTGTGACTGAAGATTTCACTGTTCTTTAAATGCCTTTTGACAGCACTCAGTACAATCTCCTCTGTAATTTTTCCAGGCATTGAGTTTAGATTAAGAGGTCTGTGGTTTCCTTGGTCTTTCCTCACATTTTTCTTGTAAATTAGAGTATCACAGGCCAACTTCCAGCCAGCAGACACTTCCACAAACTCCCAAGGTCTTTCATAGATGGAGGAGAGGGGTCCTGCCATGACATCCACTATGTCCTGCAGTGCTCTGGGATGAGCTCCACAGACCCATGAATATTGAGCTGGTCCCTTACAATTTCAATGTCCACAAATAAAAAATATTGCACTCAAGATCCTCTGACTCAGGGGAACTGGCAGCCCAATCCTACACACATTCCTAGAGGTTGAGCCAAAACAAGAATTGAAAGCCTCCACAATTTCTTCACCCTTAGGTGTGTGTGGCTCTAGGTGTGACAGATGCAGGCCTGCCAGCCCCTCACATCTTTTTATACACATTGGAATTATTATGAAGTACAGCACTGTGAAAAGAAAAGCTGACAGACATCACACCTTTACTCATGCCATAATCACAGACCATCACAATGCAGGAAATTACTCACAGTCATGTAAGACAGCCTCACTAGGGATAAATGAAATGATAATTTCATTTGATCAACTTTTATGTCCTTTGTAAGAGTTACAATTTCAAGATCAATCAAGACCAGATACATCCAGCAGGATGGTTCAATGCATTTTTGATCCACGCTTCTCAAGTTTCCTGTTACTTTCACATTCAAAAGAGACCACCACTGTTCTGCAGACAATGTGATGTATCTTAAAAGACTTCAGCTTTGCTCCATGTATCTTTATGTTCACAAGCTTAAACTCCACTAATTAAAAATTCTTTATTCAATCTGTGTAGCAAATGAGACACCCCAAAGATCCCAAAATGTAGCTGTAATGAAGGACTGGCAAACTTTTTCCAGCACTGTCTGCCTCCTAAAACCACAAGATCTTCTCCCTTCTTCCCACCGCCCAGACACAGATGCATCCCAGATTCATTTCTGCGGCAGGCAAATGCGGTGACACGGACCAGAACAAGCTTGGGGTGGACTCCAGTAGACAGTCCTGAATCTGCGTGACAGTTGCAATGACTGAAAATATTTCATAAAATACAATTATGAGCTCAGCATAAACATAAAAAAGGTCAAAGTCATGCCTGATTTGCCAGTGGCGATCCATTTTATTGATTGGACTGAATCTCCCCATGCACTACACCAAAATTGAAATATTCACGTAGGAAATACTCGAAAACGTTTTTTAAATTGTTAAAATAATAGCAATAGATAATATGCTCTGGGCCTAATCCCTTCAATCATTTAAATTCTCACTTGATTGAAGCTTTTGGGACCAAGGAATTTAAAAGGGTATTACAAAAGTGGTAAGAGAAATCTAGACAAGATTTCAGAAAACAGAATAGTGAATAATGCATGGGAAGATTTGCTGCATACGGTGTTTATTTAATATAATAGTACATATGGGTTTACAATGTCACTTCTCTGGCTGACTCATTTAGCTTCTGAGGTCTGACTAATGACTGCTGAATCTCTTGGTACTGCTTAGGGAAATCTCTCCTGAGTAGAACATTGGTTAACACTGTCCCCAGTAAGCTGCAGCCATTACTGCTCACTCACATTAAGCTACAGCCATTCCCTGGCAGATGTCCTAGCCATCCCAACTCATTACATTTCCCATTAAAGGAATAAATAATATATTCACTACTGAAATTAGATCAAAATATTGAAAGATTCATAAAAATCCACCCACTTCATTTGGGAAAGAGGAGATAGACATTATCATAAGCACTTTACTTATAGCAAGACTTTTGCTAGCAGCACATCAGTGTCACAGCTGAATTATGATATTCCAGAAATGCCTGCCTTCATAACTACAAAAGTGACCACAATTTCAATAAATTGGAAGGAACATGAAGGGCTATTTAACACCAGGATGAAAGGATTATGGCATTAGTTTTCCATTTCTCTGCTCCTTCTCTGCCAGTAGCCACCTCTTCACGTTTCAAGATCAGTTAAAGGGAGGTTAGCAGCTTGTCTTTAACAATATTCTAGTGGTTTTCAATTCCATTTTACTGTCAGATCTCTAACTCACAAGACGTACATAAATGAATTATTTGGGTGGCAGCAGCCACACAGTTTGAGGTGTGAGCAGGCACAGGTCCATCAGGCACAGCTGAGCCATCAGAGGGCTGATCTCACACAGGGCAAACAGGATGCAGGAGCAAGCACCAGGAGCCAGGAAGGCTGGAACACCTTGGCAGAACATGCCCTGGTCAAAGCCACAGCAGAACAGTGGCTTTGGACACTGTTCCAAAGCTTGTTTTCTGAAACAAGAGCCATTGCATTGGGTGCTTGGAAGCAATAATTACATTATAAAAATTTACAATTGACCATGAATTTTGAGTCTGATCTTTCTATTAGGATTAATTGTAGGCAGTGTAATAGTCATAAAGCAGCTCCAGAGAGAAAATCATCTCTGTAATTAATTGTGCCATTTGACTAATAAAATAATGCATATTTCCATTAACAAAACTGAACGTAAATAGAATTGATTTTCAGCTTTCTTTGATGTAAACACAGTTTATTACCTTGATTAATCCTTATCCAGGCTTTGTTTTCTGGGAGACGTTTATCTCAAACAAAGCCACACACAAGCAGTATTTTTACCTTTATAGCCTCAGATATGATGTAGGATCCAAGACCCTATCCAAGCACATATTCACGTTACTAATGGTAAAATCACCTTGGAAGTGGATCCCTGTTGGTGAAGCGGCTGCATCAGCCCTGGGGCTCAGAGCCGAGAGCATCCGACTGTGGCGGGGATGCTGTGACCGCTCCTGACCGGGAGGGAAGCGCTCGCCGGCGCTGCGGGATCCACCATTCCCTTCTGCTCTCGAAAACACCCTTGTCCTCGCAACCCGTTCAGAATTGCCCGGGCCACCTGCTTAAAAGCTTTCCAGAGCGGCATCTGAGCTGTGATTCCGAATTCTCCAGCCCTAACCCTGACCCAGGCGCCCCGGCCGGGCCAAACCCGCAGGAGAGAACAGCCAGCCCTAAACTGACAACTGGGCTGAAATACTCCCCTCTGCTGGCGGAGTGTATTGCAGACTACAGAAATAAGTGCTTTTTAAAAATTCTTCTAATTAAAAATCCAAAATAGAAAATTAATTAACTGCAGAAACAGCCAACACTGTCCAAAATGCAGTCTGATCATGGACTCAATCCTTTTCCCTCAACACAGCAAAGTGCACATGAACACAAAAATCTTAAAAGTAGAGAATATAACATTCAAAACCAGCAGGACCAAAGCCTACATTGAAGTGCTTTCCTAAGTCACATTTTGGATCAAATGGCACACTGTTTAATTAAAGAACTTCATTTGCATTACCACCTTTCACTGTAGTAACAGCACACTGCTTGATTATATTTTCTAATCATGACAAGAGATACAAAATCTCACTCACTGCTTCTACTCCTTAATTTGCAAAAAGCCTTTACAGTTTGCATAAATATTCACTGGAAAATAACTGAAACTCTGGAGATGCAAGAACATCCTTTGTGTGTTTTCCAAACACACACTTTTCAAATTAGAATTTTTCTAAATTTTTTTCAGATTCATTGTGGAAACAGAACACCATAATGGGAAATACAGTCGAACAGTTTGAATGAGGAACAGATAATCCATATTATAAAAAGTAAATTTAGGATAACTGAAGTAAACTTCACAAGTCTGCACCTGAAGTACCACAGGGTCACAGTCATAAACAGGCTGCATAAATATTCTTTACCTTAAACAGTATTTAAAGATATTGCAAACTACTCACTAATTTAGAACAAATTTTGTTTCCAGTAACTTCAATCAGCCAGTGCTTTTTCAGCAGTAATGATGTTCTCCTTTTAGAAACTGCAGAGCAGCAATTCTATCATTAAATTGAATCATAAATGAATTACTTCACTTTTTTTCCCTGCACGACTTTGCTTTGATTATTTTTGTAAATGTTCTATCATCATTTAAATATGCAGTTGTAACAAATAAATTTTCTCGTATTCTGGAAATCTCCTCACTCTTTCAAGTTTTTAAAGCCAGCCTGAAGAAGCTGCGTGCATTTGCTGAGCAGATGAGAATCCCTCTGCAGGTACTTCTGCCCACCGAGGATGACTTCATACTCCTTCAGGGCAGAGTGGCCTTTACATTACTTACTTTTATTTTGTGTGTATTCCACCTCTTTATCCCTAGAGGTGACCCGAAGGACTTCACACAATCAAATGTATGGAAATCACGATCCATTTAATCCCTTCTTGAAATTTTTCAGACTTGTGCATAGGAAAACAAGGGCACAAATACCCAAGGGTCTGCACTCCCAGTAAAAGCACTTTTAGACGCTGTCTGCTCCTATCTGAGTAGCTGGCTGGGTGGTTTCTCACTCACTGCACTACAAAGGAAATTTGTTTGAATACATCTATTGTGGAGGCTGCCTGCTCTCCACGGGGTTGTCTCTGGGGCACCACCTTTTATTCTCATTAGTGAAGGGATGCCACTGGGAATTATTCAGTCTC
The DNA here is from genome assembly GCA_013397245.1 of Thryothorus ludovicianus. Classification (NCBI taxonomy): domain Eukaryota; kingdom Metazoa; phylum Chordata; class Aves; order Passeriformes; family Certhiidae; genus Thryothorus; species Thryothorus ludovicianus. Next base: position 459,382 of record VZTB01015794.1, read on the forward strand.
AGACCTTAATCTTGAAAACTGTTTGTTTTGAGGGCATTTGGTTTAATATACATAACAAAAGTAGTAGACTGTCTTGGAAGGAGAAACAAATTCTCATATAGTTTTATCAAACATGACAAATAAGCTTCTCTGAATGCTTTACTTCATTACAATTTCAGATGCAAATAAAGATAAAAATCTAAAATTTATAATCCTTAGGATTTTCTTCCATCTCATAACCAGGGGAGAGAATTAATTTAAGGCCAATTAAGATTGTTGTCAATAAGATTTAAATCAACAATAAATGAAAATGCATTGTAAAAGTGTTGAATGAGAGCATAATTTCCCAAACACTACTAGCAATCAGAATTTAAAGATCTTTTCACTTGTAGTCTTCAAAGCAGTTAACAAAGTATTATTTTGACCTTTGTGTTACAGATGAGGCAATTAAGGCAGAGTATAAAAATCTCAGAAGCTTCTTGAAAGTTCTGCTTTGAAATTTTTATCAGGAAAAAAATTGCATTTTTCCCAGTGAAAAGCTGAAATCAAAACCTTTAACATTGTAGAGTTGCAGACAAAATGTCCAAACAAGTGAAATGTAACAGAATGAAAATGGAAATCACTGTAGATGTCTTAAGACTTAAACTACCTTCAGCTCAGCTTCTGACTAGAAACCTTGGTCAATGCACAGATCTATGCAATGACTCTCATTTCTTATATATACATTTACATTTCTGCGTATAAAGCTTCCAGAGCATTCTACAGACCACTGATAACAATTCTGAAGCTATTATTTACAACTTTATTTAAATCTACAGACACACAGTGGTACAGTGTCTGTAGAACTAATTCAACACTATTCACGCAGCAGAGAGTAGAGCCAGGGAACACTGAGGTTGACTTGCATTTAGGGAATTTTCTAGACTTTAGACTGTAATATTGTCAAGTTTTGCTTTCCTCGATAGATTCCTTTGCAGAGTTCTTAAGCTAAACCTATCTGAGCTCCCATAATCCTTTAACTCTACAATACAGTGTTGTCAAGGAACATTGCTTTTCTTGAACAGTTTCACAACCAGCAGAGACAGCAAAGATAACATGTGTGCTTTACATAACATAAAATAGCTTTTTTCCTCTTCATTTCTGAATTTAGTACAGGTCCAGGACATCAACTTTCTTTCAATTCACTTACTCTCTCAAGTAGAATTGATTACAAAGCTGTTTTTCCATGAGAAAATATTGAGAGCCTTATATTTCACCAGGATATTTTTCTTCTTTGTATGATTATTAGCTCATCTGTCTCAGCTGTGAGAATTAACTATTTCAAGTCACTCTCCTGACTTCATGCTCATGCTGGTGAGCAGCATTGTACCAGGTCAAGACTTGGTTGTAACTATCCCTGTTACAAGTCCCAGTAAAAGGAAGGAAAAGGGAGAAGGGTTGCCATACCAATGACACCTGCTGCAAACTTCTGACTTAAATCCACCATTGCCTTCCTCTCTGGTCCTTTCTGACTCGCACTAAGGGCTGTCTGCCAACCCTCCCACCTAATGAAAACTGGCTTTAGAAAGCAGGGGTCATCACTTGCATTGGAGTGGTGCTTGGAGACCTCCCTCAGGCATCAAAGACTGTAAAAGTGATGTTGTATATGTAAGAAATAAAAATTAGACCAGATAAAAGGAAGGGGATGGAAAACAGATTCTCATTTGAAAGCTGGAAAGCTGTCCCTGCAAGATAAAACCATTTGCCCAAGGTAAGTACTTGAAACTGGTAAACCTAAAACTTGACTCTTGGTGTTCCTAGGCTAGCCATTAGGCACCATAAAAAGCTATTCTTCCACTGTTTTTGGAGAACTGCTCCTAAAAGGTATTTGACTTGGCACATGCGAAGTAGAGGAATAATGTATGTGAAGTGAATAAATACAGCTCCATTATGAGCTGCCAGAGGTGATTACTTAGATATTCAGTAAATTTAATAATGATGTGTCAGAATCAGAGTCAGTCAGAAAATTACTTTGAAGTTGAAAGTAATAACAAGCAAGCTCTGCTCCTCTCCCCAGGCAATATCCAGGTATCTTGGGACAACAAGGACCACTAAGGAGAAAGACAGCTATGGGAATCACCAGTGATATTGCACAGGCAATAATACCTGCAATATGTGTAACAGGTAATAATACCTGTAAATATGTGATGGGTCCATTTTTCCTAGTAGGAAAATGGATGAGCAACAGCATCTCACCACAACTCAGAGAGATTTGGACAGCGTGAAGTTGCCTCCTTTTAAATGTAGAGCTAAAGCAGAAATTCATTTTATCGTATTTAAACATGCTCAGGTAATCATTATCATTTCACCTGAGCATCCCAACAGGTATACCTGAAGCAAAACAAAGATCATGCACCTCATGCTGTAGAAAGGGTTAAAGACAACCTATGCATTCTCTCACTGCAACACTGAGCTAGATTTCCTTTATTTAATCCTTATTCTCACCCTGATTCTGTCACCTCTGAGAAAATGAGTAGTTCAGAAGAGGACATCGTTAAGTCCCCTTCCCACCACCATAACTTTTCATGGGGTAGGTCAACTGGAACAAGATGTCAAATCCTCAAGAGTTATCAGCCACACCAATGCAGATCCAACTTGAACTCCTGAACTTCATCTGACTGTCAGGAAAGTGATCTCTCATTTAACAGAGTCTTTAGCTCATGCTTTTCTACAAGATTTGTGGAGGGTAGAATGTTGCTTGAATTGAACTGAAAATTGAACCAACATCTAATTACAAAGCACTGTATCAAAATTGTCACACGGTTCTTACACATCAGTGAGTTACTCACAGCCTTCTAAAGAGCAAACTCCATGCCACAGCACATTCCTGTGGCAGGTGAAATCCCAGAGGACAGAAAACACAATCCAGAGAACAGACACAACTACAGCTACAGAGCAACTTTTTTGCTTAGCTAAATGTTCTGCTCTTCAGTCAGATTCTAGGTTCCCAGATTATTAGAGAAAATATAATTTGGGAATATAAAACCAATTTTTTTTGGAGCTAGATATGAAAAGCTTACTGAGTTTCCACTGAAGATTCTCATTCCTTACCTTGTTGCAATGTCCACCAAAAATTTCTACAAATACAAATCTTAAAAATACTCCATCTATTAAACAAGTCATTAAAAAAATCATTTATTCTAGAACATAACTGAAATGTAAACAATTCATTCAAAATGGCTTTAATTGCTTGAAAACATTTCATGAGAACATCTATTGATTGAAAACTTGACTCCAAGTAACTGCTTTCTGCCAACATAAATGCCAAAGCTTCTACAAATTAATTCAAAATGCAAAATTCAGACTTCTATCACCTGTGTCCTGATAGACACTTTATACCCAGAGAGTAAGCATCACTGACTGGCCACACACAACCAGGCAAGCCTTCGGTATTTAAGTTAGTTACGTCTTACATTCAATACCAAATACAGATTTATTTTTTTTTATAGTTAACTAGTTAGCAGTCTTTTAAGTTCTGTGAGATTAACTATCTTTTTCCTTGTTCCTACTAAAATGAACAGAAATTTGTAAGAAGAGAAGCAGCATTAAAGAAGCATTGCATTGCTGAAAGAGAAACAGCCAGAATAAAGGACACAGGCTCTCTTGTTAACAGAGAGCACCAGCAGATAGAACAGGAGATAGACCTCACAGCCAGAAACTGGAATTACAGAAATACTGCTGGCACATTTAAAGTGCAGTAGCTGCCAGAGAGATTGCTTACCAAAGGTCCAAAACACAGAAGAAAATCCATTCCTGGATGCTTGCTTTCTCTCTCTCCTATCATATTACTGTATCTAATCTAGGATTCTTAAGAGATTAGAGTTTTCAGAGCTGTCTTCTGGGGTGGCTAAATGCAATAAATATCCTTCAGAGTACAACTTGGTATTTCTGTCACAGGATTTATTGCTGCTGGCTTTGCAGTCAAGGTATATTTTTCAGACATTTATTTGTTCTCTGCTTATCAAAATTAAAAGACCGAGAGTGGTTGAACAGAACAAAGGAAAAGCAGACAGAAAATTTGTATGATTTAATTAAAGAAAGAAATCAAAGGATAATAGCCAACAAAGGAAGCTTTCATGAAAAATTTACTACCTTTGGAAGTAACTCCCTGTGGAAGGTAATAAAATACCTGGCACTTGGGGTTCCTAGCGAGATGAATCATATTTTTACTACACAACTCTTCCACAAGTGTCTGAATAAAATCACTTCTTCCAACATCTGCAACTGGATCTTGTTTTAGGATGAATAATATTTCTCCAATATTTATCTCATCTTTCTACTGATACATGAGACCTGTCTAGACTCTGTCTGACAAAATTCTGGCTTCAATTTCCTCTTGATTTTCTAAGTCACTGATTACAGGAAAACCCTGGATTTTCATGCTCTCTGGGGTAGAAGCAGGCTGAGCTACTCTTGCTAATCTTCACCCAGGAAGCATTTATAATTTCATGATATTCAATCATAGTTTGTAATTGGCTTAGATTAAAGAAAAAGGTAAATATTAATGTTACTCAAATTAGGCCATGGAAGCAAAATTAAAAGTTTTTGAAAGAATAAGGTTATACACTTTTAAAATTGCACTTTTATGATTTTTTAAAATTTATATCAAGCAGGAATCTGATCAAACCCACTTTTTTTCCTTAAGGTTTCACATTTTATTAATTTTTATGCCAGTAGATGCACATAGATAATTTTATTCCTACTGACTGCTTTTTCTCTGTTTGTTAATGCAGAAACTAGTGGATGCCACTGGAGTTAACCTTAATTAGCTCTGGATTAAATGTAAGTTAAATCTCAAGATCAAATAGTTGTAGCAGGAAAACAATTCTTTTCCTTCCATTCCTGTCTTGGGTCTTCAAAACTTGAAGTAAAACAAAACCCTGAACTTAATTTCCCTGTTCCATTCTGTTAAAAGGGTTCCACTCAGAACAACTGATCTCAAAACTTCTTGGGCTACTCGATGCCCACAGATGCCTTGGAATACTGACATTGTAAACAAATAAATGAAAGCTGCTTTGCTTCCTCTTCTTCAGCTGCTTCTCTTCTTTCCTTTGAAAATGTTCACAAACAAATCTGTCCTTTCTATCCTCAGGTGCACTGAGGTCACCTTATTCTGAATTTGGGCAATGTCAGATCACTTATTTTGTAGACATCCATGAATCATGAGTTAAGAGTTAAAAAAATTGCAATACGTCATACTAAATAGCTGTAAGTGTTCTCCCTGGCTTCTTACTCCATATCTGTAAGACACTGCTTTCTGGGAAAACAAACAAACAAAAGTTTTCCAATTAAAACAGAAAAAAAAAAAAAAAAAGTTCACTCACAATGTAGCACATCTTAAGTGAAGACACAATTTAAATGTTAGTGTTTCTTCCAGAATGGGTCTCTCTGGAATATGTAACAGTTATGATTTTTCAGGGGAGGAAAAAGAACATATATAACGTGGTATTTGTAGCTAACAAACAATAGGACTCTCTGTTTTACACACACAAACCAAGAAGGCTGCAGCAGAATTATGGGCAGTATTTTTTAAAGAATCCTCACAGTTAGAACCTTCCTCTGACATTAAATATTTCTCCTAGTAAAGAGCTGTGGGAGCTATTAATCACAACCTGCATGGTTTGCATATTAATGTTGTAATCACCAGAAATGCAGGCTATGTCTCAGCAAGGAGGGAATTTGGGGCTTAGGCTTTTGATGCCAGAGAAAAACACTTTTTACGTGGAGAATTGTGCTGACTCCCACCAAGACTCCCAAGGCAGCAGCTCCCATTGCATTCTGCACGGGGGGACAGCAGCGTCCTGCCACACTTCCCAAGGAGCTGCTGTTCCTGGGGAGGAGGGCATTTATCAGGGAGCACCTGGCAGCTCAGGAGCTCCAACAGAGTGTGCGTGTGAATGCACAGCCCACACAACCCTTGGGTGGAGGAAGGGCATCACAGAACCCAGAGATCCACTCCTGGCTGCAATTAACGAAACTGACTGTAATTAACTGAACTGCCTTAACTACAACAGCCTCTCTGACAAGCATCACTGAGGCTTTGGAAAGTCAAGCCAGTAAGACACAATTCCTACCCCAGAACTCACTTAAATCTCTTGCAAAGGCACTTTCCTGTGACGCTGTGCAGCGAACAGACCCGTGATATTCATATTCTTAATGGGCCCATTAGGGATTCCAAATGCTCAGAATAAGTAAGTAATTGCCAAGGCCCTCATGCTCTTGCTGCAGTGCTCACAGCCTTGCCAGCTGAGTTTCCTACACTCTGTGGGCCTTGTTTTGTGAATTAATCAGACTCTGGATATCGTACAGACAAAAATGCAAATTCAGATCTCAAGAACTAGAAATGAATCAATGAGAGATATTACAAAAATCTTAATAGAAAGAAAACAAGAAAAGAAGAAAAAGGGAGGAAGAGAACACAGTAACACAGTGAGCCCTTCTCTAGAGATAAGGTAGCCCAATTCAGGAAACAGATTCTCAGTTCAATTGCAACAGCTTTTAGTGTTGGTTAGGATTTTTTCACAGACAAAAATTAATCTTTCTTTCCCATGGATCTCCCATTTCATTTTGTGACCAATGCCACCTCAACTGCTAAGTGGAGAGAATTGATTTTCAAATTGTGATTTGCATTTCAAAGTATAACACGTGCTCGGATCTCAAGCAAAGGCACCAAGTGCATGGGAAAACAGAACTTGAGAGAAGAATACACACAAGAATAAAGACAAGACCAAAATAAATGCTCTTGCATTATGTTACTTGAGTAAGGGTATCCTCATAATAATGTTAGATAAAGATGGACTGCTAATTTTACCTTCTAGATGCCTATCTCCTCATTGCAATTCTATCAAAACAACCCAACAGAATTTCTTTACAGGACCTCGGTGAAAGCTAATAGAGAAATAGAGTAACTGCCAGTCAATGCAAAATTGTAGTGTACAGAAAAACTAAGCAGAAGAATTTGTCTTTTTGACAGCCTAAAACAGCAAGAAGGAGCTATAAAAATCTCAGTATAGTTTTTGCATTTTACAACTGGAGTTCCACTGATACTCTTCTAGTGCTTTGTGCTATGGTCACACCTTATCCAAAGCTTCCAAGAAAACAGGCTCAGCTCAGGTGTGACATTGCCACATAAAGTTAATGCAGTGAGGACTTTTTTAAGGCTTACACAGATGCTCTCATTTACTTCTTCATGGGCAGAGTCCTACTGCAGAATATCACAAATTAAATGATTGATATAGAACAAAGACACCTGTTGTTTTGTAGCTTATAAAATCCTCCCACTTTTCCTAGGGAACATTAACCTAATTCTTCTCTTCTGTATGCATGAACTATGGGAATCAGCAAGAATCTTTCACCAGCAGGAGTCAATGACACCAATGGGGTTTGATTCATTCCTCATTATTTACAAAAAAATTAAACCAGTCAAATCCCAGCAGTTGTATTTTACACAATATGTAAACACAATGTGTTATGTGTTAGAAGATTAAGTTCTTATTAGCATATGGAACCATGAAAGGTGCAAATATTGGGACTAATTTGGCAAAGCACTTCAGTTCATGCTTAATGGTAAGCATATGAGTAACCTCATTACAGCTGAATTTCAAATTAAGTATATTTAAAAGTATTTTCCTGGAAGCAATAATCCAATCAGAGTCCCAGAACCAGCTGAGACAAAAGAACTATTTCTTCTTCATAAAAGGGTCAGTGAGACAAAGTGAAAAAATATGTAATTTGATTTAGAGTAGAAAAGAGATATACTTTTAGGGTAGAAAGCATTATTTGCTTTCACTGTTTGTGAGATACAGTTGTCACTCCAAGTATTTTTATACCTTGCAACCTTTATTCCTGCTTTAGTTTCATTCTTTTTAGGGGTTTGTTGTTGTTGTTGTTTGGATTGGGTTTTTTTTTAATATTCACATCCTCTTGCTACTTATCTATTCTTGTTTATATATTCCTCACATATTCTTCACTTACTCATCCACCCTGCTCTTCCAGAGACCAAGATGAAAAAAAGACAATGTAAAAATTTGCACTGTACCTGGCCCTCAGCTCCTAAGCTTTGGTATACAACTTTTGTTTGTTAAATGTCTCAGGCTCATTAGATTTGCCTGTCTTTATTGGTTCTGGATACCTGACAGGTACAGATTATAGAAGATGGCCCAGGCAGGAGCCTCCCTACGTTTGGAATGCTGTGGCTGCTGTAAGAGTCTGTTCTCTCAGGAAGACACAAGTGTGGCATCGCATGAAAAACTCCACCAAGAGATAACATTGTCCCTAAAAGGATTCATAAATACATTGTTAAAAAGACCAAGATATCATTGGCATAGCAATACTGTGGGTTATAAGCAGATCTTTTCTTTAAAAAAGTAGTACACCCCACACTCAATTCCACATTGGTGTCATAGAAAATGCCTGCTTTATCTTTCTAGGGGAAATCAGACTTGCACTCAGCAGCTCAGCAGCCCTGCCTAACAAATAGTACTCTGTGGCATTGCATTAAAATCTATTTAAATGGGAGTGTTACTTGGTGCTTCAAAATTTACAAAGGAAACACTTGGTTCTTCAATTATTCCTTTCTTCCCCTCCTTTCTCTCTGTGCAGAGTAGGGAGGCAAATAACCCTGCCCTGGGCCATCAAAGTATTACCACGAGTTAGGGCAGTGATCAGGACAGAGGGCACATCACAGCTGTGCTGAATTTAAGCCACCACAAGTAGATTTCTCTCAGTTTTAATGAGCAGATTCATGTCCTCTACCATTGTCCTGGTGTAAAGGCCTGAACATAAGGCAACATAAGCAAATAAAAGATAAAGACACAAGGTGCAATCAAAACTCAGCAGTTTGAAGCAGCCAGTCTGCCTTGTTTTCCATTGCTATTTATTTTATTGCCTTGTGTACTAACACTAAACCACAGCATCATTCAGCTGAAAGGGTGAATCTGGGATCTGTTCTGCTCTCAATTTTGTCCCCAGTGCACCGCAATTACAGAAACACCTGGTTTGAATAATTTTTCTACTATCTACTGTAAAAATTCAGTGCCCAACAGACCAAAAATTCCACCTCAGTCTGCAATATAAAAAATGTATGTATAAGGCTCTCAGATACAGGGCTGTGGACTTCTCCCTTGTGTTCTCAGTTACCATATCCTTTGTGGAACAAATTAAAAGGGGAAATGAGATTTGCTAAACTTTTTTCTGACATTGTATGCAGTAAGAATTTTTAAAAAGAGATTGATTTGGAGGCTGGTCAAACTCTGTCTGTTCTGAGGATCCGCCTGGAATTTTCTTCTGGGAATATGATTGCTCTCATTCCTGATATAAACCACCTCAGTCTATCACCTACCATAACTTGATTGCACTAGCACCAATTTTGCAGGTATTTCTGAAAAATAAAATGTGTTTTAATATTTCTCCAATACCTTCTTATTTTCATGGGGTTCATTTTTCTGAACACATTTTACCCAATGCTCATTTTGTGACTTGCCTATGTGTGATTTTTATTTGCAGAACATCGTCAGCAAAACATATTCCTATGTTAACATTGCAACACCCACGGAGACACAGAGTACAACAAAGATTTTAAATGCACCTACAGCAAAGCCAACACAAAGAGTCTGCCAAACACTTCGAGATTGGCTCTTCAGAAAGTCAGCCTGCACACTTAAAGTTTTGAAATCTTGAATGGTTCTGAGAGCAATTCAGAAGACGAGCCTTGTCATGTCATTACAATGACCTGACACAAGGTTATTTCCTGCTGGGTCTCTCAGCAAGTTCAATAAAAGCCCTAATCTGCATATGCAGCTAATTCACCACTAGCTTCTACCATGCTCAGGTCTATAAACCTCAGGGTGCTCATCACGACAAAAAATTACTTTCCAGTCACCATGAAGCTCTTCAGCCCCTTTGTAAGTATTTTCATGCTTCTAAGATGACAAAAATATATATCATACACACACCATAACCTAGAAATTGGATCACAGGGTACTGGACCAAGACTAGAAGCTATTAACAGCAGAAATGGAAAAGTTTAGTCATGCTACTTGACCTCCCCTCTCACCTTACCTGTAAGAATCTGCTCCATGGTCAGGAAAACTTCCCCTCAACTCTCGGCATGTGTTCAGGGAATATGTGAAGTAGCAACCAGAAAGGGCAGCCTTGTAAATATTGCTTGGCTGAGCTTATGAATTTACCTCTTCAGGAGCACCCATTAATATGCAAACACAAACTCTTGTGTCCTCTTGAAGGAGAGCACTAATAAAAGGCAACAAATCCCACCTTCCATATTTGACAGGAAGGTTTCAAAGCCCAGCAATTTCATAGTCACAGTGAATTTCTGGTGATTTACATGGGAGCAGAAAACAAATCAGTGCAAAGTGATTCTAGTGTTATATAAATATTTCCATTGTAGAAATTTTCATTCAAAGGAAAAATTGCCACCTCCTGGTGCAGACTTGGTCAAAACAGTGCTCCTTGCTGAACTGTGCCAACTAAAAATCTATTAGCATTTTTATAAAACAATCATTTTCCAAGCCTTATTGTGCTGCTGCTGGAGGCCAAAGAATTGGTACATTTCTTGTTTCCTGCTCATATGAGTGTTAAATCTCCTTTGGTTCAGATGCTCTGCATACATATTACTCCTAATCCTGCCAACATGTTGATTTGACTTTTCCAAGAACCAGGGTAATGCAGCAAAATTATTCTTTTCAAAAGGAACAGAAACCAGAGTTGAGAAAATTTATTTCTAAAATGCAGATAAAAGCAACAAAATCTTCCTAGGACAAAATCCCACCTTAAGAACAACTATCACAAGCATCACAAAGAAAGATATAAGAAACACAAAAAAACAGAGTAACGGAAAATATTTTTTAAATCCTTTCTTACATTCCCCTTTGGGTTGTTGCTTAGCTCATTACATGAATATTTGTAAAATCAAAAAATCTCTGCCCAAAGGAGTGGGAAATTCAAATTAATGAGCACCATCTTCTGTTAAATATGTCACTTTGGAGAAAGTTGAGTGTATTTATTATACAGATGCAAAAAGTTTCCAATTTTTCATATGATGGATTTACCTCCTATGTATATGTAAAAGAAGAAATCTTGGGGGGTTTTTTAACTATTATTCATTTCCTCCCTCATCATCATTACTCTTTTTAAGTATCAATTAGATGGATTTATTCTGATAATCTAAAGTTAAAAAAATTCAACATTCTCCAGAATTTTCTCACATTAATATTTTTTTACTACATTTACTTTTTTTACTTCTATTATAATTTCTTAAAGAGCCCCTTTTTCCTCTGAGGTAGTGAGAGAACAAGCTCACAATTTGCAGTGTCTTATATAATAGCTCGTACTGGAGAAATACATCTGGGGTTGATTTCTTAGCTGTTGTGATTTCATGGATTAAAATTTACTCTAAGCATTTGGTTTTCTAAAAGATGGGACTGGGCACAGAGACATTTAGCTTGGGTGGAAGTTAATGAGCTCCATCAGGTCAAAGCCTGAAATTGCCTGTGAGCTTTCCTAGAAGATGCTTCAACAAATGAATATGAATAATTTTGCAGAAAAAAAGAAATCAAACATGAATAGAAATTTACTCCAACTGCTCCTAAAATGGTAGGGGGGTTACAAATACATCAGGCCTGGCACATGTAAGCAAAGCAAGAAGTGTGGCTGTGACAGATGCCACAGGAGCCAAGGAAATGGAAGACTGGACCACCTCTTTGACATGTTCACCCGGGTAGTAACACATCTATTTCCAGTCTAGGAAATGAGCCACAGCATCGAGACAAAAATCCCACAAACCCCAGACTGCTTGAACACCTCCATCCCATTCAGAGAGAACTGAGTCTGCCTGTGGAGTACCAGGTTTTCTATTATATTTGATCCTCAGTGACAAATGTATCTGCCGTAAAAATGCTTCCTGACAAATGAATGGATAAGAGATACAATCTTTATAGTAATATCATTAAAGAGAATGATTGCAGTCCCAGTCCTCCTCCATCTCTTTAGCAACACTTTGAAAGAACTGTGCAATTCTGAGTCTCATTATTCAGCGTAGCAGTGTGGTAGAAAAGGTCTTTAATGCCCTAGGGAACTGATTGGCCTGGAATGCCCCAGTGGGAAGGCTGTTGATGCTTGAACTTTTGCACCCAAGTTTTTTTCCACTCACTATTATTTGAACACTTGCAAAAGGCTGATCTTTGAATACTGGTTTCTGTGCAATATTAATAGAGAGCCTGTGTTCTGACAGGACTGTCAGTATGGGATTGATAACTGTGCCTTTGAAAGAGGTCCCCAAAAATAAAATGACAGCACTCTTCTATTTAAATTTAGTGTGACATAAATTAGAATATAAATTTAGTAGTGACCGTTGCATGTCTACACAATACATGTATTTTAACCCCATGGAAGAACCACCCAGAGCAGTCATACCCCACAGAGGCTCTCCAGAGACCTTCATGGATTTCAACCACAGGCTGCCACAGAGCTGTTGTTAACTTAACCATTAGCAAAGGGGAGTTTCCCAGATGCAGCATGTAAATACCTCCTGCTGAGCCATACAGTGCTGACACTTCTTTAGAAATGACGTTTCTAAAGCTTCTCACTAAACAGAAGCTTTCTGGTTGTAAAAGAATAGGAAGATGCTTTTAGAAGAGGAGCAACACTTTGTGACAACCTTCTCAACCTCAAAAAAGCACATGCTGGAAACTGACAGGTTCCTTTCTTTCTCCTTGGATGGAGAAGACACTTGTCTCATTCTATTCCCTTTTCAGTATTGTTGCTTTTAAAGTGACAAATGAATAAATAAACAACATCTGGTTGTAGAGCAGCCATCTGGGAAAATCCTGGAAGTGAAGTGTAGAAGAGCCCCCAGAGAACGCTCAAGAGGCAGAGAATAGAAAATAAGCTGGAGATGCAGTCACCAGAACAAGGGGCTCCAGCTTCCCCACCACGGGCATGGCGAGGAGCCCATCCCTCACCTGGGCTGACAGCCATCCTTCCCTGCTGTGGGCACAGCCTGGATGTGTCCCCAGGAGTCTGACTGGCAAAAAACACAACATCGTGCAGGGACTCTGTCCCCCTGCTAGACATTCTCTGTCTCTTATTTTTGAGTACACCTCTGCTTTAGATGTGCATTAAAGATATTTATACCATAGCTTTGAATAGCAATGCATTATGTGGTTTGTTAGACTTGCAGTTCCATGGTCAAATTGATTTAACCCTTGTCTTTTCTTTTTCCTTTTATTTTCCCAACCTACAAGCTTGCGATCCCTCCCTATTGTGCTGGCACCAGCTTAGTGTCACAAGCAGCTGTACTGTTTATGCAGGAAAATCCAGCTTGCTGGCCCTGGAGAGAAACGCCTATTCTTGTGCCTCTTGCATCTTTTGGGTCAAAAAATGTTTTAGATACTCAAAAGATCAGTCAGCAAGTAAATTCAGTGAGAACTTGCACTCGATTGGAACTGGTGCATCAACTGGGCTTCTTTTGAATTTACACACACAAATTTAAAAGCTGGGCCAGAACACAATCCCTTCCAAGCACAGTTTGCAGTTAGCTACAGTCTTCCTGCACCGCTGTCCATGCAGAACACAGCCTGAAATGCTGTCATTATAGTTTAATCTAAACCAATTGAGTTTATAATTTATTGTTATTTCTGGCTTGCAGAAAAATAACTCAAAGTGAAATGAAACCACTAATAAGCAAATATCTCTTCCAACATCACTTCATGGATCCTTAAACACTCCAAGACATCTAAATTCAGTTCCTTATTTAGAGAATGCCTATCTGCAGTTCAGAATACCTATCTATTATTAAGTTTACCTATCAACAATTAATTCATTTACATCAATCAGACATTTTGTAATATGTAGACTGGTATTAAAAGACAGGAAATACATTTTATGTAATCTCAGTTACAGGTTGATAGGAACAGAGTCTCTGAAGAAAAACAAGATTTCTGGCATGCTATTTCTGCTGCTTCTGAGAATATAAAAGATTTGTAATTTATTAGAAACTGAAAAGCTACCTTTGCTTAGTTTATCTGTGCCTCAGAGTCTCCTGATCACTGTCAAAAAATGCTAAAAAGTTAAAATGAAGGAAATACGGTGAAGTGCTGCTAGAAAGTAGTGCAGTCTAAGATTGAGTACAAGGACTCTTGGGCTCAATTCCAGCCTCTGGGAATTTGGTGGGGATGGAATTCACTCATGTGCAGGCAGCTGTCCAGGAATGCACACACCTTTTATGATCCCATATAAATGGAGAAAAAAGTTTAATTATGGATTTGCCAACTGCACTGGATATGAAGAGTAAAACTCTGCACAACCTCCTTCTCCCTCCCCATCTACAGCATCACACCAAGATAACTCAACACTTCTGTGAATTCCATAATCATTTGGAAACCACTGAAGGAGATCAGCGAGCATGCAGCCGAGAGTAATGTAAGGATACCAAGAAAAAGAGAGAAATCTTTAGGCAGAATTCTAGGAAAAGTTGTCTAAGATATGACTATGAAACAGACTCCAGGAGAAAACAATGGGAAGTCTCCATCAACAATTAACAGGACAAAGCAACAGAAAAGAAAAAAAATGGCTAGGAATGATGTTTCATGCAGAACGAAATAAATAATTCAATTCCTTCTTGTCTGTGCTCAACTGAGCTGGTAACCCTGGCTTTGAGGTATTTCTCACTATGCCTAGAAGGAGGGACATGTCTGGAATGCTCCTTCCAATTAACTGTAACTTTCCAAGAGCAGTCGAGGCAGTGGTGGGCAAAGTGCAGCTGCTTCTGCCGAAGCCTGAGGGGAGGGGGCTGCTCGCTGCCTCCGGGGGTCTCTGTAGACCTGTGGGCAGCCCAGCCCTGGGAAGTCTGGGGAGCTCTGCAGTACCCAGAACGTCCAATGCACCTCTTTAAACACGGCACAATAATGCAAGTTACAAACATTAGTAACCTGTGACATACGTGCGCCTATGACACACATAACTAGACTGAGAAACCCAAAAAGATTCATTTCTTCCTAGATGTCCTTGAAATTTCTTCAAATGCTTAAACCTTTCTAGTGGTTTACCTTATCAATCTTGTCTCACAGAGCAGAGAAAAGCATTTTTCTGAGATTACTGATGTGCTGTAGAATACAAACCTAAACGGGATACTGTCAAATTCATATGGTTAGAAATAAATGGGGGTAATCTTCATAGTCCTGAAGTCACTAAAACAGATATGATACTTTTATCTATGGCCATATATATACACAGTTTATCACTGCAATTACAGGTATAGAAGATTATATTTATCTTTGCTTTCCTGTGAAATGGAAAAGAAGGAAATTATTTGTCTTCTAAAAGACTTGAATTGAGCGGAAATTGAAGACCTATCCATTGTGATAGACAAGTTATTTTTTTCTTTATCAAGAGAGGAACAGCAAACAAACAGCTTAAAATTATATTAAACCATGCAAATCAAATGCATTCAAACCTATTTAGGTTCGGGGGCTTTTAATTCTAGTAATTAAAATGAATGCTTCTCTAAAGAGGACAGCTGTTGCTTTCTCCAGTATTCTGCTAACACCAGTGGCTTACAGCTGTGTGCAAGTCAAGAACAAAACTTTTCCTTGACCAGCCAGGCAGCAGCTGCAGCTGGACAGTACCAACTTTTATACTGCAAGGTCATTTTAGGCACCATCTTGAGAGCACTTCACGTTCCAGAAGTCATCTGCCAATATAACTTACCCTCTTCTACAGCCAAACTGGCTGCAAAATGTTCTCCTCATTTAGATGGCAACATCAACCCTGCTGATAGCTGTTAGGGAAAATGTTCATTGTACATCAAAATATTTGATAAGGTAGTGCAAAACTTCTCTGAGTACACAGCTCTTCTTGCATGAGAAAAGCCTGCAGATTTGTGCTTGTATTTTTAAAGATTACATTATCTTCATTTCTTCCTCTCATCCAAGTGGATCTCTGTGCAGGGAACTTAAAGGTGAGAATCTACACCAGCAAGGCATTGAGTGTTTCATCTTGTTGATAATGATAACAAAATCAAAGAATAGAAAGCTCAGAGGGAGATGAGAAAGACAAATTATTCTTTGAGAACTGTAATCTTCCTATATCCATATGTACTGGCATCATATAAGACTATAATTTGTACTACCACATGGATCCAGGAGTACCTTTGGTTTATTCCAGAAAGAGTTACTGCCAATTTTCAGATAAAGGTTGCTCATCAGCTCTTACAAATACGTATTTATCTGCACAACTTAATGCCAAAACAAGTACAATTACTGTGTTCTTAAACCCAGCAAAATCAACATTGAGTTTTTGCAACTGACTTCACCAAATAACAAAGGCTCACAAACCTGTCAAGGAAAAAAAGTGAAAGATAAATTCTCCCAAGGACTTCTGTGAAAAATAGTGACAAATACTAGATGTCTTCACTGGAAATGTTTCAGTGGAGATACTGATGTCAGAAAGCCTGGTACAGGTGGGGCACACTCTTTCCCACCACTCAAAGGTAATAGAGCAAGTGGTCAGTGGATCAGTTCCTTTCTCAAACTTCCAGGCATCTGCTCCTATTGATTATACAAATACTGCATGCATGTTTGTAGATATTGTTTCAACTCCTTTTAGCAATGGAAATTACATTTTCAAGGTATGGCATGGTTTTGCAAAACACATAATTCAAAAATCTTTTAGAAATGTTTTAAATAGCTGTATCAAAAAATTTATTGCCTCATATAAATTTCCACTGTATTTCAGATAATTTCAACTGCAGATTGGTGCAAAACTTGAAATCTAGCTAATGGCAAACAAGATTTATGGAGAGAGAGATTGTTCCATTTCCCTGGAATATTTTTTGAGGGTAGCAGTGCAGAAATATGTTCATGGTATCACTTTTATGTGTCTGAAGTTGACACTACTGAGGAAGTTTGCTTCTACCCAAGTACATCAGTCATCTCCTGGATATTCAAACTTGTTTGGTTCCTGATCACACTTGAGGGAAATATGACTGATGGCAATAAAACTACTGGCAGGAACGTGTTATTGCCAGCAGAGAATAACAGAGTTACCTCTCTCCCCACAGGCATTTCCCATATATCTCAAGATGTTTGTTATGAGCAACTGATTTCTCTGGAGGAGCCTAAATTATTTCTGTGTTCCTGGCAGATGTTCTGCCATACCTAGCAAACTCACTTTGACACACACACTGACAGACAATGTTTTACAGTCACAGAATGGTGGTCAGAAGGGACCTCTGGAGATCCTCCCCTGCAAACCCACTGCTCAAAGCAGAGCTAAGCAAAGTGGGTTGCCCAGGACATCGTCTGATCTCCCACAATCACACATTAGCCCATGTGCAGCAGCAAAACTGATGCCCATTAATTACGCTGTGATGCCTGGACCAGGTTAGATCAGAGGCCACCTGGGATGTTGTCTCCTGAAGCAAATGCCTAAGGAATGCTAGGAGAACAAGGCACAGATCCTGTGGTACTTATCTCAGCCCTCAGTGATCTGCAGCTCAGGCAGTTTCCAGGCCAGAGGTCATGTCTTTGATTTGAGCAGCCACAGATGAACTCTTTTTCCCATAATTTTTCCTCATTCATTGATTATACATCACAATTCCTGTATAACTTCTAGACATCTGCCAAAGGTACCCAGACTATTGCCCAAAATACCTCAATATGCTCTGGGATGGATACTCTGATTTAACAGGTTTGTAAATTAAGCACAACCAGGAAGAAAATTTGAATTTCAAAACTATGATCAACTGAAAACCCTACTGTTCACAAACCAAACAAAATAAAACTAGAAAAACTCCCAAGCCATAAGCAACACAGAGTGGGCAGAATTCAGGCTTCAGCTTCCTTCACAGCGTGTACTAAGGCTGACAGAGTTAGATGCTGCCCAAAGTTACCAGCTAACCACAACCAAGCCTGTTCATGGAAAACAAAACTATTTTATAATTCACAGGTAAAATTTAAAACTAAGCACAACCCTTGCTAGTGGGAGACTTTTGAATCCTTGGTGGATGTTGCCCATATTTCTATAGTTGAAGAATCATGTTCTTAACTAAGAGAGGGCTCTGTACCTCTCATCTTGTTGAATATGTCTCACATTGGCATTTAATTGTATTTGAGCACTTGAAATTTATATGCCTAATTTATGGTTAAAGTGCTGGCAGCCTTCATAAACAGTGTATTAACATTAATTTCTAAACTTACTTCTAGATTAGTTGAGCTGCATCAACAAATTTGACACTAATGGTAGCAGATCTATGAAACACGTGTTGAATATTTTATAATGTTGATATAATATCGGGAAATTAAAGAAAATTAGCTAAACTCTGACTGTGTATGGAAGTAGGCCATATCCTGTATATTTTTAACTCATTTTCCACTAATTAGAATGGAGGGTATGCTTAGTAAGGCATATAATTAAGCACTAAAACCCTAGTGATTCAGTAAGCACTACTGGTATTTTGCTAATTAACAACTTCATAAAATCTAATAGTAGCTGTCTTATCATTTGAATCAATGAAGTATTGATCTTTCAACAATGTGGACATACCTGAAGGAGTAATGGTCACCAATTGCACCCCCATAACATCATTTAAAATAGAACCTAATCATTGTTTTTCTGTAAGAGGAAAAAACGAGCTTTCGTGTATGCATAGCAGTGTATAATTCTGTCACATTACAGTTAAGTCACTCAAAAGTGGCATAAAAACAGACAACCTGCAAAAGCAAAAAGAAAGAATAGTAAGTGTACTCATGTTGGAATCCTGACTTTCAAAGAATACACAGATTTAAAAGGTCTATTATATCAACCAGATTCACAACTTATCAAGAAAAAAGATTAGATAATATGCAGGATTAAGTCGAGTGAGTATGGGTGCTTACTTTTCTTTATGGATCCAGACTGTCTTTTAGTACTGTGCAGAGCTGAGTTTCCCAGTGCCTGTGTATTTATAAAGGCTGTCCAGGAAAAGGCCCATTAAATGGGAATACTCAGAAAATCTCTCCCTCATTGCTAACACAGCTCCAAACCTCTGTTGTCCCTCAGAAAAAAGGACAGTGAGCATGACAAGCTTTCCTGACAGAAAGACCAAAATTAACAATGACAGTTCACTTCATAATCATTCCAGCAACAGAAATAAATACCGGTCAGATGTCTGTCAGGATGAGATTGATGCATTTGCTTTTGAACAATAATTTAGTTTCAGATAATGAAGCTAGTAATATTTAAATGGTGCCTTCTTTTCTACATTAAATGATGCAGAAGTCCAATGCATGATTTGTTTTCTAAAATTATAATGGTTCCAGAATTTTTCATTAGTGTGTGATTCATTAGACAATGCCAGATCTAAATATCTGTTAAAGGCTTCTTCTTATAAAGAATGACACACTCCTATATCCTAAACAGAGTAGGCCAAAGTTGACCATTAATTTTTTTGATTCCGTTTCAAAGTCATTGGTCATTGAATATTAATCTGCACCCCAGATGAACCAGAGTGCATGGCCTTAGGCATTGAAGCAGAAGAAGAGTTCCTTGTGATTTTTTTCAAGGCAGTCTCCAAGTGTTGGCAGGAAAGTAAAGAAAGTCTCTATTATCCTTTCCTGCCAGCCTTGGCAGTGGAAACCCCACCGTGGCTTTGCCACAACGTGTGGCTGTGCAGTTTTCAGAGGAGTGATGCTGATGCCTTGGGAAGTGCAGCACATCAATGTTGGACTGAAAAACCTGCAAACCCAGAAGAAATCTGTTTCAGGGAAACCCTTTGCTCCTTCCACACTTCTACAAGACCAGTTCCTTCCTCCTGCATTAGTTTAAAATTAAATCTCTGCTTTTGCATTCCACCTGGGCAGCCCAGATCCAGCCTTCATCTTTCTACCTACACAGCTTCAATCCGTCTCATACACTTCTACATAGGGAATTTTGACAACCCTCTTATAAGTCTCTTCAATTAAAGGAAGCCCCTAAAGATCCAAAATGGCTTATTTGGACATGCCATTTATCCCTCTAAGACAAGCTAAATATTTATCTTTTATTATTTTATTGGTTTTCTTTTTTTTTCCCGGGGTACAGTCTCCAATTTCCTATCAGGGTATTCCCACCACGCACTGCTCCATATTCTAGCAAATTATTCCAACCCCATTCCTGGGCTGCACAACTTGCTTTTAAGAATCACTGCAAGGAATTGTACCACAACAGAAACAACAGGACAACATTTCCTCTCAAGGAAGAAAATACCCTGATTGTTTTTCAGGAGTGTTAAAAGAATTGTTATGAAAAAGGATAGGAGGCCTCTTTTCCAGCAGGGTGTCTGTGTCTCTGACTGGTCCTCTTCCTTGACCCAAACCTCAGAAGATAAAAAATTGTTTGTTCCTGGAAGAGCCACAGTCAGGGGTGGAAAACCCAAATTACCCATTAGGGGAAAGGCAGCAGAGAACAAATGTCCTGTACTGCAGTACATTCCCTTTGCTCCCTCATGACTACCAAGGTAAACAGAGACCACAGCCAGTTTTGGGGGTTGTGTTTGCAGTATAAAACAAACCCAGAACTGCTCCTACTTTTTCTGGGGAAAGATCAACCACATGTACAAAATGTCTGCAACTGCTGGGGCTGTAAGCTCATAAAGCCCACAGATGGACTGTACCATGAAGAGGCATTTCCCTATTAGTGACTGAAAGATCACCTTATGTGCAAAACAAGAGACTAGTTTTCTCTTAATATGCACGAGGGCATAATGGTATAAACATCATACACCCAAAGAGAGATGTAATTCATGCTGCATTTCATAATATTCAAATATTATTTCAATATTTCAAATTCACGCTGCATTTCATAACCATATCAAAGCCCTGTAGAGCCAGCCACATGCATAATGATGAAAAAAACAGCCCAGTAAAGATGGTGAGCTGAATTACAAAGCACTATATTCCTGCACTGAATGGAAGGTGACATACTAAAAATTAAAAGGGAATTCAACTGCTATGGTCCATTTATTCCTTCATGCTTCTGAGACTGCAAACTAGCTGGCTGTGTGCAGCATCCACCCACTTAGTCATAGACCACAAACAAATAAGAGCCAACACAACCCTTTACTGAGGAGCAGACCAGCAAGTGGAAGATTAAATCCTCCATAGCTTGCTACTGGCTGTGTAAATAACCCACTAGTTCAAGACCTATTTTAAAGACCTTTAGCATAATTACTATATTTGATTCCAGAATCAACATAGCCTGTTGCTAATGAATTACTTGTATTAGGAGCTAGATCCTGTATACTTCAGACTGCCTCAAAAGAAAATAAGTTATAACGCATCAAAAGATTATGATGAGAAACATTTCAGTGGCCATATGCTGAGCTTCAGACTCTGCAAATCCCAGCAATGATGCTACAAATTTTACATTGGTTAAATTACCCAAAGTGACGAGCATCATGAAGTTATGTTTTCTCTTTCTTCTCCCTACATCTGAATAGAATCCTAAAAATAGCAAAAGATGTTTCAGAAAAATTTTAAAGATGTCAATTGCAGCCCTCTTAAAGGGAACATCTCGCTCTGGCCAAGGACGGTTAATTCTAAGGCCGCATCTGAAAATCAGGAAGAGCTGGAACAAAAGCAGCCATAATTATATTTAAAGTGCCTCATTAATGTAGTGTTAAGCATCAGAATATTGTAAGGAGGGGAGAGTGCAAGAATTCATAGCTTTATTGTAAAAATAAATTGCTCTGTCGTCCTTCTTTTTCTATTTCTGTCTAAAGCTTCCACTTGTAATTGAGCCCACTAAATGTAGCCTTTGTTAGAAGAAAATGTGGCCAGGCTGTTAGCACTCTTTTATCTGATGGCTAAATGCAGTAAAGTTTGCATTACAAAAATGAACATCGCAAAGCAAAATTAAGTTGAAAGAATTTACTAAGGATCATGTTACTTTTTTAGGTAAGTACTTTTTAAAGGACTTCAATTAGTGTTATTGTTTCTTTTGGTTTTACTAGAATCCATACATTTATGTATTACATATAAAATCACAACAATGGGATTGATATACGGAGTATATTAAACTTCTCACTGGTACACAATGAAATTGATCCATTGTGCTCCAACATTTGACTGATTTTCTAATGGCTGGCATAAGAGAAAGGTAAAAGGACAATATATTCCTCCTCAGCAATCTTTTTTATGTGTTGTAGGCAAATTTATGGTAAGTTACTGTAAAGGTGTTTACACCTTCCTAAAGGTGAAAAATGTAGGTATTGTACTTGATAAGGGTTAGTTATTTTTCTACACTGAAATACACACAACAGGGAAATATACGCAGCACGGTTTGGAGGACTGGAGAAGGGATTGGTCCTGCCTGATACACAAAACCTGTTTCTTCTCGCAAGTGGGGTCCAAGAAACATTTTTGGGTAACCCTCCATTTTTTCCTTGCTATGCTACAAGTGCTCTAAGGAGAGCAAATGTAAGTAGGCTCCTCTGTAAGACAACCCACTTAACAACTGGTGTGAACTGCATTCCTCCCATTCTGAGCGCTACTTGTAAATTGTAAATCAAAAAATTATCAATCACAGTCACCCACGACAGAATCTGAAAGACAAAGCTGGGATTTAGGCACCAAATCTAACAAACTTCCAGAACAGTTAGACAGAATCACACCGTGCAATGGGGGACAACGTAGCCCCTGCACATCTCTGGACTGAAAGTGTTTATTCTTCCAGAGAAAAACGTCAAATAAGGGGTTTCCCACATTGGTATTAGAAATATGGGACTGATCCTCATGGAACCCAGCTGCTATTCCAAAGTTATAAGAAACATGTGGGTGACTTGAGACTTTTTCTCCTGAGCTGTGTTCTTGTGCTCTAAGCTTTGAGCTGTTTTCACTATGTCCAATATTTGCAGGTAAATCCTTTCATCAAGTGACCCCTTCACTTTCAATTTCCTACACACCTTTACACATCCCTAACTTTCTTGTTCAGCTCAGCTTTCTGTTTCATTTTCACCACCAGAGAAAGACAAAGCTAGAAATCACAGTAAGGAGGAGGAACAGAACCTTGGTGCCAATTTTCAGGAGTTTAGCCCTGCCAGGTACCAAACTGTCAGCAGCTGCTCCATGTCTTGCAGAGACACAGCTTTGAGTCCTTTGACTCTGCCCCTACGTTGTTATTTTTGGACTTGTTCTTGCCTGGCTGCTGCAGTGCCATAACAATGCAGCCTCTAAAGGCTCTCTCTCTTCAGTCACTACCCTGACACAATGGCACTCACAAAAAAAGCATTTTTAATCATATTTTGATTCTGAGCTGTCTTTTTCCATTGCTAATAATGTTGCCCATTTCTGCATGTCTAGGGGAAAAGAAAATTATATATATGCATATATACCAACAATCATGTGGAAAACTGCCCAATCAACAAGTCATATTTCTTATTTGTCACTGGCAAGAATATTAACTGGCTAATTTTCAGCTTTATCAAAACTCTAAATTACAATTGCAATGACTTCAGTGATTTTCAAGGCAATCTTCTCCCCCCAGAGGGTTGGTTTTCTTTCAACAAACCATGAACATTCATGTATTACACAAACAAATATAATGATTGATATCTTCCTATTGTCACCTTGCAGTTGGAGGCCTGTAGTTTACTCCTTCCTGTTTGAATTGTGATTAACATAGTAATTAGATTTTTAAATAAAGCCATGATCTTCCTAGAGGAACTGCAGATATTCTGTTGAATATAAGTTATTCATTTCTCCTTTAAACGAAGGGTAGAGTTTGCATTAGCTGTTATAGACCAGCTGATTTGTTGCACAATTTAGAAGAGCATCTAGTTGTTCAAGTTCTTCTTAATATCCCTTCTGCAGATATATGCTTGGGTACAAAAGGCTAATTTTTCCCACTTCATCATCTGATCTATTAAAAGATTTTATCTGTGCATACAACATTTTCTCTTCCTGTATTCTTAGATAAACAAAATGTCTAGTGTCATCATTAAGTACAAGCATATCCTGAGAACCAGACTCCAGACTCTTCAAAGCAGATTTTCTACATATTTACTTCATGTGATCGCTCAGTATTTAAAAATACTTTTAAAAAATGCACGATGATGCAAGGAATTGTAGAGAAAGTATTAACAGCTCCAAGGCAGATTGCAGCAGAGCAACGTGACTTGCACAGCTCTTGACAAAGAGAGGTTTTAGATAGTTCTCTGAAGAGTTCTGGAAATCCAGGATTTCAGAGAGATTATGAAAATCCTCCCAAGACAGATTTTAGAGGATAAGGGCAGACATCATCTCCCCAAAGCCTCATCATTTGCAGTGATGCAATCTTATGGAGGATTTGGAACTGTACTCATCTGTCTTGTTTGACATACAGGGTGAATGTTGGACACCTAAAACAAAAGCATTGGGAAAAACGTTTTCAAGGATTTATCACCAGTGAAGCTTTGAAGACTTGGTAAATTTAAAGACCTCTACGTTGAACTGGCTCTTTCCAGTAAATAATCAATACCTAATATCACTCTCTGGTCTCTTGTTTAAGATTATTCACAATTAATTGATGTTTCAAGATTCAAACAAGAAAAAATGTTATCTTTGGAATAAAATGCACAAAAAATCCTTGTATTGCAAAGCAGAAAAGGAACATGGTTGCACACTCTGGGAAGAGTGTGAATTGGAAGAACACCCCCTTTTGAAGAGAGTGAATTTAGTGCTTTATCACTAAATTTCTTGACTACCTCAGGAAAGACTGGTCACCTCCATCAATGTAGCACATCAGGATTCAAAATCTGTAACAAGCACATATCTTTAATGTGGAAGAGGAATTAACCAGCTTTTTATCCTTTCTTCTGGGACTAGACTACTGGGAATCATGACAAGCTTTCTTCACTGTAAAACTAAATGGGTTTCTATGTGGAATAAATCATTAATGTAATGGAAAAGAAAAGAATTATTCCCCAGTTAATCCAAATTAGAAGCCTGGAGGTATTTTCTGGAATTTAAAAAATACCTTCTAACCTTCTACAACCAATCCAGTTGACCCTGATCTTGAAAAGACCTCCTTGCCTTTGGCAATTGATTTTAAATAGACAATGTCCCTCTTGTTCATGTAGAGGTAATTAGCATTTGTTTTCTGATGAGGTTAGAGCAGAACAATATCCCTTCTATCACTCTGCTATTGACATTGCTTTTCAAAAGATCAGAAGCAGCTGAATGCAGAAAAAGCCTCCAGAGAAGTGAAAGTGGCTACACTGACTTTCATTCCAGACTCCATAGTGAATCAAATGTTTCAGATCAATCAAATGAATCAAATGTCTGAGAGCTCTCTGTGTCAGGCTGAGGATGAATGTGAGAAGTTCTGTATATGAGTTGTCCAAAATCTCCTTCACCATCCTCGGGATGCTTTACATTGTTTTGACATAACATCCATGGTAAAAACAAGAGCTGGCGATTCATATTGCAACAAGAAAATAAACCTTCTGATCAAGTGACACCTGCTGTACAGTCCCCAGCTGGCTGCCTTCTCACTTGCACCTTGGTGACATGTCCCTGGAGCTGGCCAGGAGGTCAGGGGAAGTGGGACAAGTTGCCATCCAGAATTCCAGATGTGTTCCATCTAGACTGTAACAGTCTGGATCCATCATGCGCACGTGGTACCCAAGGCAAAGGGTGGACTTGGCCCTCCCATTCACTCTCCTACTTTCTATCCATTGCTGTGGTCAGCAGAGACACCCCCAGACAGAGAAGGTACAAAAAATGAGATACAGCAGGATTTGAGAGTAAAATGGAACATTTTCAGCTGAAGAGTTAAAGAGCAAAAGACTAAAAATCAGTAGACTGATAACTCTATGCATTAAAGGAAGTCTTATAGATACATTTCAACGTTATCCCTCTTCCCTCCCCAGAATGGGAAATCCCATTAACAGCATAATTAGCCCTCCTTTAAGTAGCTAATTACACTTAACTCATCCATAATGTCTAATTACTGGTTTATTCACTCTGTTTTATAACATAAGAAATTACTGAGATGAAATTAGATCAAAGGGTAACATAAAAGTATTTGCGTTTCAAACTGCCTTTGAAGGCAGAGGTGGAGCTGGAAGAGGGCTGTGTAGGGACACTCTTCTGTTGGGGAGGATTTCCACTGTTATACATCCATACATGCCAAGGAGATTACAGGGAGTTAGTGAAGTACAAAAGCCAAGCATTGGGAAATGCCAGAAACAATCCCATTTGTCCAACCTTAGGTAAACCATCCTGTACAAATGCATTATGGCAGTGCCATGAGGTGTGAGACTACACACCAGTTATCCCCAGGACTGCAGCCTCTTTCACACAAAGACTGGCAGCAGCAGACAGTTTTACTGACAAGGAATCTTTGTTTTATTGATGAGACTTTGGCCCTTCCTCCTGCATCATAGGTAAATCCTAGTTTGAAAACAAAATTCTCTTTCCTTGTCAGCTTTTCAGTAGCATTTCTTACACGATTTTATGAGGTTCAATCCACAGTGCTCACAGGAGGTAAGAGGTAGTGTTATTCCCATTTCACACACAGGGAATGCCAGCATGGAGGAAATGATAAATAGAAGAAAGTATGAGTCACTTCAGATACAGGGAGCTTTCAATATGTGATTATTCACACAGGATTAAATTATGAATAAAGACCAGGACCTCATCTTTAAGTTCCTGCAATTTACAGAGGTATGCTTCAAACGACTTCCCATTAAATGTTTCAAAACTGCAAGTTTATGTCAAAAAACTGTGTTTAGTTTCCCACAGGAAACAGTTGTGCCATCTACCTATTCATCTGCTGTTAATATTCCTTCCACTCATTTCTAAGCCTATTGGCTGGTTTCAAACAAACTCATGAAGGAAAAGTCTTCGGAGTGAATGCCTCTAGGTCTAACGAAACCTGGCAGCTAACAGAGAGTAAGACCGGAACAACAGCCCCCACTGAGGGAAAGAAAACTACATTTGTGCCCCATCCCTTGCCCTGGCAGGCAGTGACAGACCCCTGCTCAGCACACATAGCTTTTAACTGGCTGCTTGCTCAGGGATTTAGGGCACAAATGCGTGGAGTTAATATCTATGTTAGTTATTTTCCTTTGAGAAGTTGTATTCTCATCTGGTGATACAAAACAGAGAAGCAAAACAGAGTAAAATCATCTCCAAGATATGCAGTAATGAGCCTTCACACAATGAAAGAGGTACCATTTTCAGCAGCTTAGTGGCATTTATGGCATAATAAATGCACTTTCATAAAAAACATAACCGTAAGTAGAGGAAGAATTGTCTGCTTTTAGCATAAAGCATTCCTAGACAGGGTGATGCAAGTGTTTGCAACATAGAACATTAAAGAAAGACATATTAAAAAAAAAAAATTGTAATTGTGTAGCAGTAAATTCACACTCTCTCACCTTTAGACAGCTTCAGAGCTCTCCAGCAACTGCACAACAGTGGAACAGACAGAGCCAGGAGGACGCCTGCCACAAACTCAGTCACTTGCTGATTACTGCTACTAGAAACCTGCCTCCACTGCAATCCATTCGGCATTCCCCACCCTGGAGCTGCAAATTAAATGAGAAATCCCAGGCAGGTGTGTCTTACACTCCTGCCTCGTTCTCTCCCACCACCATACACCTGGGATTCAAGGGACTGAGCCCAGCACTGGGCTCAGCCCAATCTCTGTGTGTGAGTGCACTGTACCCCAGAGTGACAGGAGCTCCCTGGGCCTGATCTTAGCATTTGGTGAAGCTGATGAACGTCATGCTTTTGATTACATTTGTGCAAAAGTGAGCACAGAGGAGGAAAATCTGGGCAAGTGAAGGCACAAGAAAGCAGTCGAAAAAATCACAAATTTTTGCAAAAAGCAAGGATACTTCAGAAGGATGGGTTTTGCCTTTGAACAGCTTCCTCAGGTGACACCTGCTTTCTGCTGTGCAGCTCTGCAAAATGCTGCTATGTCTGTGAATTCATCAGTGTGGTCTAAATCAAGAGAGGGGTTGCTGTCAGATAAATCTAGCAAAATTTTAAAATCAGCTTTGTCCTTTCCTTCCTAAAATAGCATTCAGAGCAGGAGCTGAAACCACCCTTGAACAGGAGAGTAGACTCTAGCTGGGCAGCTGCCTCTCAGGACAGGTCTCCAAGGAGAGAAATACTGAGTCCCAGGAGGTTATAACTGCATCTATTAGCATAAACTTCTTTACTCTGTGCATCTTTGTCGTATCATTTAGAAAGGAACCAAAACAAAATACTTAAAATGGAGTCCACAGAAACCCACAATAACTGCTTCTTTTAGCTGAGCATTCTAAGTGCCAAGTTGTTCATAGTGGGTGCTACGGCATCTGGCTCTGTTTCCAAAGGAATACAGAAAATTCAACCAGGAGTAAGTTCTACGTGGCAGTGAATTGGAAGGCACAACACAGCATATTATAGGGTAAATTCCTAGGGAAAGGAAGGGGGAAACAATACAAATGGAAGCTAAATGCAGGTGTGAATCTGACATCTCTATACTTAGGATTCCAGTTTGATTTGTGGAGGCCCAGCAATGAGTGATTTCACTGTCTTATAATGGTAGTCTAGAATAGAAAGTTGTACTGAAAAAAATGGACAGCCCTGAATTTCCTTTTATCTTCCTAAAACTCAGTTCAAATCTGGCAAAATATCTTCTGACCTGTAACTATGACTGACAGTCATACAGAGTCAGATGAGAATTTGGCTTAAACTGCAGTTTTGATTCCTATGTTAGTGGAATTCTTGAAATAAAACAACAAAAGTCAATCTCAATTTATATATTCAACAGTTACTGAGAAATTCAAGGAGATTAAAGAGCAGAATTTGTCCAGTGAATTCTCTGTGATTGCTAGACACCTGGAACAAGTAGCCCACTGTGACTGCCTACTCTTAATGTTGGAGGACAGGCAATCAGAAAAAGAAAATTATGGGTACAGATGGTTCATCTGTAAGCTGAGCTTTCAAGTGAAACTTCTTTTCCATCTAACTCTGTGCTTCCTTTTGTGTTCTGAAGATGTGAGAGTAATGCAATTTTATTCAGTACTTGAAAAACACATTTTTTTGGGGGCAACTCTTGAAACAACTGAGAATGGGACACCAAAATTATCTTGGAATATGAATTCTCTTCTGCAGTGAGTACTTGCATAGACTTCAATTTTGACAGCTGAAATATGTTTCAGCAGTAGGGACTCACCTAGATAGTAATTGGAAATAACACAAAAACTATTACAACACTTCTGAATGTACTGCTACACTCATTATTCAATGTTCTCCTGCTTTATACCTGAGAAATAATGGGGAAAACCTTTGCTTATTTTATGAAAAATAAAGTACTGAGATCAAGAAAAATGCTCCATATATCCTTGACTCATAGATCAAATGGGCTTAATAAAAATTGAAATTAGGTGGTTATCAATAATTTGAGGATGTGATCTTCTTAGTTTCCTTTTCCAAGCTGTTCAGCTTGCTGACTCTTCCCTTCTCCTCTTCTGCTTCTCCTTTTCATTTGGAGGTTGAGGTTCTGGTCAAGCCCTTGAAGAATTTGTTGTTCTGATAAAAAAGAAACCGTGTCATAATCATCTTCTGAAAAAGTATTTACTGCAGAAACAGCCATTACTGAGTATTATGTGTAGCTGGGCATGTTAAGACATTCATTTAATCCCTAGTACCAATTTTAATTAGCAAGACTTATATTCCTACCACAATAAGCAATTGCATACAATAACAACATAGTGGAAAATTTCAAGAAGATTTTTTTCCACTTTGCTGAAAGCAGAGAAGGTAGGTGGTATCTTCTGGAGCTGCACACTTAACGCAGGGCTGTGACAACAAATTACAGCATGGTATCAACCCAAATGCCCCATCACATCCCCTTTCTTATTTCCTGTACAGTAACACCAAGTCCTCTGGGACAGGAGTTTCATCTGCAATACGCTCCGGGACACTGATTAAATCTTAATCACAAAGTATAGGAATAAATAAGTCTATAACTTGTAGTTTTGCCATGTTAATGTAAGCTTAGCACAATGATAGAGGATCAAGTGGGAAAAAAAAAGAGAAAACAGAAAGTATAAGAAATTGTAGAGAGAATGAGATCAATTAATCACTGGGTATGTTCAGTATATAAGCAGTTAGCAGCAGGTACTTGAAAATTAATGGCACAGAGCTGAATTTTCATGAAAGGATGCTCCTGCTGTTTCATGTGTCAAAGTTCTTTAATGTTAAGTTTCACATCTCATGCATGTGTGACAGAGTCTGATCCTCACCATTTTCCAGCTCTCTTCACAAATCCTGAATTCGGATTTGGATAGCCTGCACAGGCCCTGGGGGTACCCAGTCCTAGGCTCTAAGGGAGCTGATTCCTCAGGCCTGCTCTCACACCTCTTTTCAAGGATTTTTAAAACTTTTCTGGAGGGCTGAGGGCAGGGACATGGGCTACTCAGGCCAGATGGGAAAATTGCAGAGAGTTAATTTATTTGTCCTTTGGTCCCATAGGCTGATGAAACACACCAAAATTGGAAAATCTCTGTTCAAGTCAGTAGACCAACATTCAGAGAGCTGCCATCCCACTGCAATCCAATCTACCTTCTGTAGTCAGCTGAATGGGTCTGAGGAGAATCATTTGACCCTTTCACTACATGAAGAAAGCTATAATTACTTTGCAAGTAAAAAGAACTTGTCCTCTAGGTTACATAACTCATGTTCCTGTGGTCTTACATAACTATGAAGGACTAAATAATAAGTAATTGAATGAAAGCTGCAACACTGGGCTCGAAAATTTGCTGAAATAATTAATATCACCAGTCAATTATAGTGATTTATACAGTCAATATTCCAGACAGAGCCAATCACGGTAGGTTATTATCCTTGAGAATCAATGTATTCAACTGTTGTGCACAAGCACAGGGAAAAGTCAAAGAACATAATTTGTAACATTTGCAGCTGAAAAAAGGAGATGCTGAATGCATTGTGTGTACTGCCCAAGGAAAATCATCCTGAAAAATGAATGGAGAAAGAAAGACAAGCAGACATGAAGGATTCTTTAGCACATAGCCCAAAGTATAATGTGATTCTGACTACTTGAATATATTGTTATTTGCATGGTCCTTTTATTTTGCCTCTCTGGTATTACTCAAAGTCCAAAGGTAGTGTTTCTGCTGTGTATGGCTGTGTAAATACATATAAAACCACACATACAAGTACGTACATAAGATAACTTCATAAAAATGAATATTGGTTGTCAGAGGACTTCAAAGTATGAAGTGATGCAATTTCTATCTCTATGTAACTTTAGCATGGTAACAATACTGCCAGCTAAGAATAAAGTACCAATTTGCATTATTACCCACCGTAATGAAAACAGTTATTTTTTACCTGCAAATACAGGGCTGGCTTTAGCGTAAGTGGCAGGATGAATGCTAAACCAGAGCTAATGAATAATTCATAAATGTTACATAATGCAGTGGCTCATTCTGGGGTTCATGTTTGAAGAATGACTTCTGCTGCTTAGATGCTGTTTAGATTCTAGGCTAGTGGCACCTTGGCGTGACCTGCCTGCAGTGAGATAATGATGAAAGGGTTGGTTTGTTGTCTGGGTTTTTTTTAACCATTAAAATTTTATTGAGTTTTCATCACACAGACATACCTACAGAAGACTGAAAAAAGCATATACGCAAATTCCACAAGCACGTTCCACTCCCTGAAGTGATTGTAGAGTCAACAGCTGTGTGGAGTAAACCAAGGGCCTGCTTCCACCACATCCCATGCAAAATGCAGCACAGCTGGGAGAATGCCACACTTGGCTTTAGGAAACGGGGTCCATCCCAAGCTCTGCCTGCTGCCTAGGACAGGACAGAAGCAAGGATCCGATTTCCCTCCATGCCCTCGAGTGGGGAAGAGGAAAGGAAGGAAGATTTTAACCCTCTTCCTACTTGGAATCAGAATTCAGGTCCCACTTTATTCAATTAGAGTTTCGCCATCAACTTTAATGAAATGAGTTGTCCTACGTGGGCGTGTTATAAGCACCTCTGGATAACTCAAATGGAATAGGATTGAAAATAAAACACCTCTTTAATATCTCACAAAAATTACTTGAGCAATATACTTCCTAGATAACATCAGTTGATGACCTCTCTCCCAGAACTGCATGGGTTGTTTTTTGACTTGTACTGTATATTAGGTTAAATAACCTTGATGTGATAACAAACCAATCACAACCTCTGCCAAATAAATGACTTAAAAATAAAAAGTATATTTAATCTCATTAAGGGTAAACACATGGAAAAAAATTATTATCCCTTGTAATGAAGCTGTCAGTGATGTCATATGGAAGGTGAATACTGCAAATCAATGCAAGTTGCTCCTGTCAGCATTCAGAAATAAGAATGTTAAAATCTGGCAGTGAAATCCTAAAATATAGACAGAAATTAATTTTTGAACTATTAATTTCTCAATATTAAAGTAACTCAATTTAGCTAGATTTGTACCAAGACTATTACTAACTGCAGAGGAGAGCACTACTGAACAGGCACACAGAGTGTCACAGACTAACACAAATAGGAATAACCTGAAATTTCATTAAGGCACTTGAATTTCACAGCTCCCCACTTCTTTGCTGCAGCGTATATTTCAGTATTTCTGAACCTAAACAACATGCTTTTCACCTCATATCCATATCTACCTGTAATCTTCCCTTCTCTCCCCTGTCGCTAGAGCAACACTGCAGGGCAGCTGCCTCCTCACATATGGAGATCATATTTTAATTCATCTGACCTGTATTCAAACCAAGAGCTGATGTGCTCCTTAGAAAGCAAAGGGTTCCTTGGGCTGAAGGCTTGCTTGCAAGCTCTTGTGTGATTGGAGACAGCAATGCAACAATTGTGAATTTAAATTGGGTTTATTTTTTTGAATCGTGATTTGTGCCTTGTGTATTCTTGGATGGCAGCCTAGCTGAATAAAAACACACCATCAGGTAATCATGATCCTGTACAAAACTAGGAGACTTGCAAGAATACATGTTGTAGCTAATGGTCTTTCCTCAAATGGAACAAGTTAAACTAGAAATGCTTAGTCCCTGTTGTGATTTGAATTGCTACAGCTCTGACCTCAGAGAGCACTGATCAAACTACAGCAGATGTGATCTACATGGTCTAACCATAGTGTAGTCAATATCCAGTGAAAATACTGTTGGAATAACTCCAGGCAGCAGCTTGCACCAGCGCATGTGCTCTCTGCATCTGCTGTGACATTTACCTGGGATATCTGGATGGCAGTTGCACCCTCCCAATGGAGTTTAAGCAGACGTTAACGGCTGTTCATCCTCTGGGAAGAACAGGGATGCTTCCACCCCGTAGGCCTCCTTACTCAGTCTTACCCTCAGTGCTTCTGTGTAGAATTACTTTCTAGTGCTTGCATGTCTGAAGGTTGTGTGGATGGTACAGGGATGCTGGAGGACTGGTTCAGAGCAATAGCACAAAATCTGCTTCTTTTGGGTTTATGACTTCTGCTGTGAACCCCCTATTGCCACCTACTAACACTGTGGTGGTGGTTTGGGGAGTCAGGGTAGTGTTTGTGCATGCCACTGCTCTGGGCTATGCAGGCTGGTTTCTCAGGGGTTGTTGCTGAATTGCACCTTCACCTGCATGGGGAGAAAGCAGATACAAAAATAAAAATAAAAATGAGAGGCACTAAATCTGAGTACAGCAGCTCAGCATGGACTAACTTGGATCAAGAAGTGTACAACTCTTCAGCCCACATCAGTTATGATTTTCCCTTTTTTCTCTGAGATACATGAACTAATTTTGTCTCCAAATTTACTACACTAAGTTTCCCTAAACCCTCTGATTGCTGCTCCTTTTATATTTGTGAATAAAACTCTCTCATAATGCTGGAACTATGTAGCTGAAGAGTCGTTCATAAATCCCAAGTACCTTTGTTTCAAATGCCTTAGAGAGGACACCAGACAAGTGCATGGTCTAATTGCAACACCGAGGCTCAGTCCCTGTCCTATGAGGGTTAAAGTCTGTAATTAAAGTAATTTAATATGTAGTTATGACAGGCATAGAACAATACTATTTTGCAGGCAAACACACTGCTATAACCAGCATGTTTTCAGGCAATTCATGCATAAGAAATCTCACTGTTATATGAATATATAATGTATACACAGAAACAGATTATACCTATTGCAAAAGCTTTTCTCTAAGATGGCATAAAATTCTGTACCTCAACTGGTACTTCAAATAATGAAACCTTTTCCTGATTCACTGCATAAACAATTATGCAAATTTCTGCTGGTCCTCTATTCTATAATGCTTATGATTGAGAGTTTGACATGATCGTAATTTGTCTGGCTGGAAGACTGTAATAGAGGCACAAATAAAGCATCATTTTAAAGAAAAAAAATCTCTAAGTAGTAAGCAATTCAATGTCCAATAATAGCTTCTTCCTCTGAAAAGATTCCACCAGCCAGCAGACCCTTAAGCTCCTGTTTCCACGGCGTTGTGCCTGGCTGATGCAGACACACTGACTTTCTCAGTTAATTCTGTTTCCCATGGCTCAAGCATTTCAGCCTCTGCTGAGCCCTGCAAAGCCAAAGGTTCTGCAAGCAATCCTGTGGAGCCGGGCTCGCTCAGCCGTGGGCACCTGCAGAGGCCACCATGCTGCAGTGCCTGGCAGATGTCCAGCAAGGCACAGCTACAGACAGCCGCGATGGCACAAGTGGGTGACATCACCAGATTCTGACCTCCAGTCCTATGATTTAGACACAGGTCAAGCTATCTTTTTATTGACCATGCAAGCATCTATAGAGCCCCTTAGCAGTACAGACTAATGGAAGTGAGTATCTGTGCTTGAATTTGTGGCTGCAGAGGTTATTACTCTGTTCACCAGAAGAGCCTGGTAAAGGCAGCCCTACAAATCACTGATGCGTGCTTCATTTTAAGTAAGCTCACAGTAATGCCAGGCATGCCTGATGCTCACATGCATGTGTGGCAAGAATGAAAGAGCCTAGAGTGAGTAGATTAGCTTTTATATCGAGTAGATTAGCTTTTATATTTGTTTTGTTATCCTAAAACTAGATAATTAAAAAAGGAAATAAGCAGGTTCTCAATAGATTGGTACAGTTCATACCTGTTATTAGAAGCAGCATTACCTTGTTCAGTGGAGAACTCTCCTGCTCTTTGAAGTTCCAATGAAAAATCTCTCACAAGCTCTGGTGTGTCTGCTCCTCCACTGGTGCATTAGAAACAAAGTACCAAAATGAACTGACAGCTTTTCATTTTTTTCCCTAATTAACAATCACAGCAGCTTCTTGGTAGAAGAATAATAAGCTTCCTTCTTACGTTTTCTGTCATTTAAGCAAAATTTTATTCTGGTTTGATGTAAATTTCTGTGCTTTTTTTCTTGTGACACTACACTTGCTGCAGTCAAGAGCTGGTTTTATGTTCTTGTTCTAGCTGAGGCAGTACAGCAAATAGATAATTTGATACCTCAGTGCTGACACACAAATTAAATACTAGGTATCAAGAAATCTCCCTTTTTCATGTGACATTTGCTTTTCACAGAAAAAAAAGATCAAGACAAAATGATTACAAAATATTTTTGTATTTTTGAGTCATTTAACCTTAACCAGGAGCCAAGTTCTATCACTCAGCTTCAGCTCACAGTTACGTTAATACTTCCTATGGTCTTTCTTCAGAAAATTCAGTGTCTAACATATTCTTAAACTTACTAGTAATCAATGTGGCTCAGTTTCAAAATCTTCTTAGGGTAAAACTTTTATGTGCACTTCACAGAGGGACAGCTAGCTTTAAGTTGCTTAAAATTGTGTGCCTGGGCTCAAAAGACTAGACCAGGGCTTAAAATCTGTAGCTCCTGTGTGCTTTTACTACACACTTCATGCATTATTGAACATAATCATCTGATCAAGGAAGATCTCAGAAGTCCCCCTTGTCCTGGTTACACCCTGCCCTTTTTCTTCTTCTCCTACAAAAGAAGGTAGGAGTTATCCAAAATAAGACATTTGCCTTGTATTTTCATGGTACAATCAGATTTCTCTGTAGAAGTCACCAGCACAATTTTACAAGGGCCTAATTTCCACAACTTGTGCAGTATCAATGAAATAAACCTTAAAAGAAATTATGCGCTTCAGCTATTGGAAATTTGGGAGTTGTAGATGGCCACAACACATTCTTAAATTACTCAAATGATAAATTATTCCTGCGTGGAGAACAAACAGCACACAACCATAGATGCATCTGTCCATGCTTCTATCTATCACATAAATAGATGGGAAAAGTTGCCAGTAAGTGTGGCCAACTGAGGCCAACCTCTAATAAACACTTTCTCTCAACAGAAAGCCAGTACCACATCCCAATTTATAGGAAATGTGCCATTCTTTCCCTGTGCTATCACCACTGAAGACAATAAAGAGTACCTCAGAGCACAAAAATACATTTTTATAGAAATGACACCATAGGTGTTGGCACAGCACCTTACCTGCTCTGTGTGAGTATGGAAACATTTGGATTGCCTCAGTGGACACCTTAAGATCCTTTATTACATTTACCCTGCTGGTTTCTTGAGTACAGCTTTGAGAATGCAGCCTAATAAATAATCAGTGAATGGTGTTCAGTGATGTATTTGATGTGTTTGGATCCATGGACATGAAAGTCAAATCAAAGGTGGTGAGGAAGCAACAGAGGTTTCGCCCTATTAAGAAAGGTGAGTCATCTGTATGCTGTGAGTCAGCCTGAATACAACACCAGCAGAAGTGAAGAGATGGACAAATGCTCTGGATCACACATAAACCTGTAAAAATTCCTTCTGTGCCTTCTGAATGCTGGCCATTCAATTACTGTCACTCGTAAAGGGAAAAGGAGTCTCTGGAACAGTATGATTCCTCGTCACCATTAACGGCTGATGGGGAAGAATCCTGTTTTGGAGACTACATTAGCTTACACAAGTGTGAAGCTGAAACATCCCCATCATCTTCAAGATGTTTTCACAGCAGGTTATTAGCCCGGTAGCTGCGCTCACACTATTTCTGCATGGTGTGCAACACATACATTGCTCAGCCTCCCCAAAAAGCTCATGGATTAGCTACTTCCATGCACACAATATTGTCTCAAGGCCCATCACAATTTCCACTCACACTTTACTCAAATCTAATATGAAACATGCCTTCCATTCAGAATCGTGCAGCTGCCTAACACCTCTCCAGCCCTCTTGGAGGCAGACACTCCTTCCTGAGCCAGCTACCCAGAAGGTCTAATTAAATGGCTTAATGGATAAGTATCACTCTTTGACTTAGTGCAATTATTTACATTCGACTAAAGCTTAACATATACTTTCCCAAAGTTAATCTTCCAAAAAGATACTTAAGCTTAGCTCAAAGGCATTTCAGGGCATAGAAATATAGATTTATTGCAGCAGTTGTTATATATGTTCAATCTTTCTAAACTGGCATATGTCTTGCATCAGTTTCCATCTGCTGATCCTTACAAAAGTACTATTTAGGACACAATACTTCTTTTTCCATGAACATACTACTTCATCTCAATTGAAACCTCTTTCAATATTTTTAATAAGTACATATAGTAAAAATCAAAAAGCTCAGCCCATTTCATGTTACACTT
The DNA here is from genome assembly GCA_013397245.1 of Thryothorus ludovicianus. NCBI lineage: Eukaryota > Metazoa > Chordata > Aves > Passeriformes > Certhiidae > Thryothorus > Thryothorus ludovicianus. The sequence goes on from VZTB01015794.1 coordinate 497,024, forward strand.
GTAATCCTGGCTGTGCACATTTCCAAACTATACTCCTGAACCAAATTGGGATGCAAATACGTTGTGTTTTACTTTAATTCCCTCAAGCAACAAGTTTCCAACTGATGCCTAGCAGTATTCACAGCAATCCTGTAGCAGGTAATCTTGTGACTGGAGATTAAAGAGCACTAATCAGGGAGTCTGACTGACCAGGTTCTGCCTGGATCTTTACAGATCATGACAAGGATGGTGCTGCTTGGCAGCATTCACCCCTCTGGCAAACTCGGCTGGAAATTTCAGGGAAACCTTCAATTTTGTATACTTAAAGCTATCCAGAGACAGAATAGTTGTGACATAACTACTGATTATTCCACTCTTTTTCAGTGGCAAGCACCCAGGGTGAATAAAAGAACATTAAAAGTTTTTTGAAGAGAGATATTTTGTCCTACAGATTCCCATGGAGAGAAGGGGGTAGTTTACTGTAGACCCCTGGACAGACAGGGCCACTTTCAGGACATGGTTAGTGCTGAACACCAGCATTTGCTTGAGGTCAGGGCCCAAGCCATAAGCATCAGCTCCAGTGGGGCACACACGAACCCCCTTATGACAGAATCACAGAATGGATCAGCTGAAGGGACCAGCAGCCCCCGGCCCTACTCTGCAGAGCTGCTCTCCAGCAGCTCATTCCCAGCCTTTGCTGGTGCCTGGGATTGCTCCTCCCAGATGCAAGACTGTGCATCTGCCTTTGTAGAATTCCAGACTGCTCCTCTCTGCCCATCTCTCTGGCCTACTGAGATCCTTCTGAAGGGCTGCCCAACACTCACGGGTATCAGCCCCTCCTCCCACTTCTGCCCAAAAGCTCTGTGTTGTGGGTTTGTGTATAATGACCACCACTCCCACAGCCAGCTGACAGAAAAAAGGAGGCTTTCAGAGAGACAAGGAACAATAATTTTCACATATTACTTGTAAAAGGAACAGTTCCTCAACAACAGAAGCTTTTTACATTACAGTCAGGAGATAGGTTCTGCCTTTTTAGCAAAGGCTTTTTTATTGCTCAAACATGAAGAAGCATTTAATTACAGGACATTACTAAAATAACATGTTAAGGATGAAATCCAGGTCTATTCATCCAAAATCAAAAGAGGCCATGTCTGGTTAATAAGCTACTTCTTCCTAGCTGGGAACTTTTATCTGGTGTTTTAAAAATTTTTAGATGAAATTTGACTCTACAAATGCATACATTGTAGCATAATAATGAATACATTCACTATACAAATGTTAATATGCTTGAAAACAGAGTTGATTCTCTTCTTAAGTTTACATTTAATGGAAAAAATCAAAGAATGAAGTAATTCATAATAGGGACATATGTTTGTATGGGACCCACACAAATATTTCACAGAGCTCTGCAGAAAGACACATGATTCTTTAAATGAACAATAAAATTACACAAATTTAGTTAATTTCCCGGTATTTTTTTGCATTTATTGGAATTTTTTTTTTTTTTTGGTTGGGGAAGGGGTATCTGTTCTGGGAGGTTTTTGTTTGGTTTTTTTTTTATTTAACTTTTGATGTAATCCAAACAGCTGCATCCTGGGGATGTTGGATCAAACCACTGCTTTTTTTGACCCCTTAAGCATCAACGATCAGCCAACAGTTAAGGCCAGCTAAATTGACCCTAAATTAACCCTTAAATTAGCAGCTTTCTCCACCTCTGAAAAAGATTTTGAGCATTTCTACATGTCTAAGGTCTTGTGAAGAGGGCATAAAGAGCCTACCTAGCCCAGAAATCAAGCAGACCATTAGAAACCACCAAAGCAGAAAAACAATGGCAACCTCTTAATACTTAACCTTGTGACACAGAAAAAGTACTTCTTTAATGGCTTTCCTCCTTCTGGAGTAAAAGTTACCAACAAATTTTAGAAAGGCAAATGGCTTCAGCTTAAGGGCTTCTTTTTTTTTAACAGCTAAAAAGAAATCTAAGCAGTAACCAATTGCTTGGTACAGAGAAAACCCTCTGCTAGCAGTAATTTCTTTATACTCAAGGCTACAACGCTCCCCTTCGTTTCACAGAATAACTTTCATGTAGGAAACAAAGGAAGGCTGGGCAAGGAACTCTAAGGTTTAATTTTGGTGATGCCTTTTGCCTTTCTTCTGAGATGAAAAACAAAATGTATCTTGAGTCTTCTATTGAAGCTGACAAAACCGTTTTCAGACCTTGGCTTCTGGCAAAGGCATCTGAGGGGAACAATTTAGATATAGCATGAGAAGTTATCAGAAAATGACAATAGGTTGAATATTCTTCTTAAATGGTACAGTTTAGTAAACAATTTTAGCCTCTTTGACCAAGGCCAAAGTGAAGAAATACTTTTTCTGTAAGCAGTCCCACATAAAGAAGTACTAAATTACAGCAATGTTTCTGTAACAGAATGGTTTAAGGCAGAAAAAATCTGTAATGGTTGGCAGCTACTGTACACAGCTTCCCAATTTTTAAGAAAAACTGCCAAGTTTTCCTCTCCTCAATGCAGGGGATTAAAGCTATCATGCTAGAATACAAATAGAAATAATCTTAGGATTTCTATGCTAAGCAGAAGCAAAACTAAGTATTTGTTTCTGATGGAAAATGTGAAATATGGACGTTTAAACTTTTTTTTTCTAATTACTGAGCAGATTCACTATGAATTTTAAAAAGGAGCAGGCATTGCATCGTGCTAAACACAGGGAAATTTTGCCAGGCATCTTAAAAATTCAAGCTTACAGATTATTTTTCAAATTTCATATGCTTTTCCCTCTTCACAAATATCTGACTTCTGCCCTTCTTTACTCTGAAAAGAGGAGTGAAAAGGTATATATTAATTCACTTTGAGTGTTGACAAGCCATTTGCCAAAATAGTGTAAATAAAACCTAAGCCTGCTGTCCAGACCAGCAGAATATTTATCTCCCATGTGCTTGACATAACATTTGATGCACTCTTTTGGTATGCTGCAAATTCCTTTATATTGATGAAACATAATAGAAATAGGACTTTTATTCAGAGTCGGCACAACATACTTTTCTTTCAAACTTCAAAACTAGAGAATAAATGTTATTATCCACTTTTAGCTAAACTCCAAAATGATACTAAATGACTACACTTCCATTAAGACAGAGGAAAATGGACTGTTATCAGCTTAAGAAAGAACAGCTTCTTTTTACTTGCACTGTTCTTTTCCTATCTATAGCAAATTGAAGATAGATATAGTGGGTGGGATAAAGATTAATTTTGTAAATTTTCCTCATTAACCTTCCTTGTCTTCAACATAGTCAGAACAGCTGGGACTAATCAAGGGTCTGAATGAAATAACATGGTCATCCTATCATATAAAGACTTCAAAAGTCTGTGTTAAGCTTAGTGATTTTTGTCTTCCTCATAGACATTAAAACTGTATGTATAGTTAAATGTGGTAAAAAAGCAAACCATATGCTATGATCAGTGCTGGATTTCCTTCCCAGTGTTGGTGTAGAGTAAAAAAAAGGAAAAAAGTAATCATGCTGGGAAAAAAAGGAACAGATGGGTGCTTTCTTTATTCCAATGCAAATACATAATGCACTACAACAAACTTTCTTAAATATATTGAAGATCTGTATGAAATCTGCTTATGTTTCTCTTCTTTCCCTCAGGTACACAATAATCTGAAAAGAACTGGGGTGCTCTTGTCCTGTTATTTCAGAAACCTCTCTGAATCCCTTTTGATGACAGGCTAATGACACGTGAACAAACAACCCCGAACATCACATGCTGCAATAAACGGAAAGATAGCCCCAGGTTCAGGTTTCATTTTGTCCCTTTTCTCAAAAACAGACATATGATTCCCCTTTTCCATTTCTTTATGTGGTTTTCAAGGTACCAAATTAACACAGATTAGTCTTTAAGGCATCATCCCCTCCTGTTCTCAATAATTCAGTGGGAACATTATCAATGCCTGGTGCTTTACTGTTCCTGGGTGTTCCGGTTGTCTCTTCGTTCTTCTAGAACTGGCTCAGCTGTCTGGAAAATGTCTTATTGGGTAAAATACTGCCTCCATATTTCTGTAATTACAGTCTTTTAACTAAGTCTTCCATTTTTGTCCTTTTCTGACTTAGGCACTGTTCATGTCCTTGTCTCAAATGCTGTTATCCCATGAAAAAGGGCAAAAGTTATCTCATAATGCTTCCACTTCTACTGCACAGAGCCCTTTTTGCGCTGTACTACCTTCCTGCGGAATCACGTGCGTTACCAGAGGGCCTCGGGAAATCACAGAACCATCACCATACATTGTTTTGGTTTTAAGCTTCCCGGCCGAGTAAAACACTGGCTCCCCTCACGCCGCTGCCGCTCCCCGCCCGGGCCCCTCCGAGCGCCCGGCGGCACTGCCCCGCACTCCGCCCTGCCGCACTTTCGTCACAGCCGCAGCCGTAGCTCCACAGCCCCGCCAGGCCCCGGCCGTTGTCCCCAAGCGCGCAGTGTCCTCGTGGGTACCGCAGAGCCGCGTTATCCTCGGATTTAACACTCGGGCTGCCGGAACTTGACTCGAATCTGCTGTCGCCAAAAGCCAGCCCGGCCCGGTCCCTGCGCCGCCAGCGGAACCGGAAGCGCCGCCATTTTGTTTCGGGTGATGGCGGCTGTGGTGCTCTGGGGCCGAGGGCTTTAGCGCGGGCCTGGCCGTGCGGGACTCGCTGCTCGGACAGTCGGTGCTCCTGCGAGCTGCCTCCGCCTCGCTGCACCCCCCTCGGTGATGTACGGAGGGCTTGGAGGGTCTCGACGGACTGCAGAAGAAGCAGGCCCGCCGCCCCTAATGTTGTTGTCAACTGGGGGAACAGTGCCCGGGCCCCCCGGAGGAGGTGGAGGTGGAAGCGGGAGTAGCCGTGTGGAGCTGCTGGTGTTCGGCTATGCCTGCAAGCTGTTTCGGGATGATGAGAAGGCTCAGTACCAGGAGCAGGGGCGACACCTTATTCCTTGGATGGGAGACCCCAAGATCATGATCGATAGGTCGGTGTAACACAACCCCCAGACTGTGCTGCGAGATCTCCTGTGATAGCCTCTTTCTGTTCCCCCCCTGTGCTGTGGGCAGTGAGGGCGGGGGTTGAGCTCAGGGCTCGCTCTGGCAGGCGCGTCGGGACCTTCCGTGGCGGGGCTGGAGGCGGCTGCTGCCGGCACAGCGCTCCGGGAGTGCCCTGGTCACGCTGCAGGGACTTCGGGGTTCCCGCTCTGGCAGCGCCGGGGGGTTCCTCTCCTCCTGGCAGTCAGCGTCTGATGGTCTTTCTGCTCCACTTGTCAGGGCAGGGTCGGCCGGTTGGAGAGTGGGAATGATCTGTTCCTTTTCAGTGCAAACCACAAACATCCTGTTTTTTCCACGTGCAATCCAAGGGAGCCTGATTGTGTGGGAGTACTTATTAGGCACATTGTATGTTTTGTAGGTGAGAACAGGACAGTGTGGGGTGTGCAAAGGTGTTTATGCACCTTAAGGGAAATGGGGATTTTCTGTTTCTCCTCCATAATCTGTCTGGAGGCTGTTGATGGGACACCCCATAAGTATTTATTGACATCTTTACTTTTTGTGATGCCATGATTTACTGTCTTAGACAGAACTGTTTTGATTTTTGGTGCTTGCTCTTGAAATTTCATGTCAGGAATGGCTTCTTTTGCTTGTTGTACCATAGGTCTGGGTTCATGGCCAGAGAAATAGAATCTGCTTTGTTGTCCTTCTGGTCTCTTGAGTTGTTACAGCACTGCAGGGTGAGATTTGGAAATAAATTCATTCAGAAAGGGTTACCTGAATGTTTTGTTGGACAGAGGGAAGATGAGAGATCAGGTTGGTTATTCTTTTGAGTGGAGCACTGAAAGAATAATTTAAGAGTTGTGGCCGACCTTGAAAACCTCAGTGGGAAAGATGGAAGAATTTTGGGTTGAAAAGAGTTCCATAATATATATATAGGTATTTGTTCCCTCAGTTTCATCGTGCTTTGGTGCTGGACAGGATTTTTGTATTTTGACTTTAAAGCTGTATTTGTCTTGGAAAAATGTCAGTAAGGGAAGGCATTTGATTTCCTTCCATAGGACTGGAGAAGAAAGAAATGCCCTTGCACTGTTTTGGTGCTTATGCCATTAATGATGGTTATCAGTGAAATAAATTCATTAAATTTCAATAGACATGAAGGCAGGAGAAAACAGCCATAAATATTTGTAGCTACATTTCGTTTATCATATACACAACAATGGAAGTGTTGTGTTGCACACGTCTAATCCAAATCATTTCTGTGACTGATCTCATTGGTAGGTGGATGCTGTGTTTGGGTGCTGTGCAGCAGAGCTCTGGTCACAGCTGTTACAGGAATTGTAGGGAGCAAACACCAAGAATGTGCATGTCTGTACACGCATACTGAAGTACCTAACAATGTACATTTGTGAGTTAAGGCAGCTTGTAATTGCTAATCTTATCAACTCCTTTGGAGGCATAGACTGCTTTTATCTCCAGCAGCAGGAAGTCTTCATTTTCACCATTTTGAGAAAAGCACATTGTTATGAGAAGACTTGGGTTCAAGTCTGCCTGTGGACAGAGCTTGATTAACCAGACCTATGTTTCATTTGCTTTTTGCTATGAGAATATTTACTTTCTTTGTTTTTGGTCTAGCAAGTTGGCACAAGTCAAGAGTTGTGTGTGGGAAGATACCTCAGCGGAGTCGAGTTTACTGTTGCCTTACTTTCCAATCAGTTTCTCTTACTGATGCATAAACGTTATCCCAATGCAGTGCTTTTCTTGCAAATAAAGTGATTTCTTAGTAGAAAGGAACTGTTCATCATTGATCTTTGCCAATTTTGCGGTGAACCTCCTTAAATTGCATGTTTATGTTACTGTTCCTATGTATGTGTGTCTCTCTATCACATAACCCAGAACTTATTTCCTCAGCCAAATGGCTAGGGGCCGAGCCTAGCCATGATTTTACCTCCAATGGACGCAAGTTTCTATGGTGAAGATTTCTCCTGAGAGTTCGGGACTAGCAGAAAGAAGCGAGGAAATTTCGACCGTTTGGTTCTTACGGATAGGTATTTATGTACTCGGGTTTGTGTGAATGTAAGCTATTTGACTTTCCAGAAAAACTTATTTTGCAAGTGACATTGATTGGTTGGTTGAAGCACGTACGGTAAGAGCTGTTAAGGAAATGGATCCCACTTAAACTATTAAAGGATACCTTTGCCTTTAATTGTAATAATTTATTAGTTTCTTTGAGAGGAATTTAGACTATTAAACAAATTTTCGATAGTTGGTGACAAATGATTAGCAAAATTAATTATAACTTCTAAAAGGGAGTATGCGTTAACATGTAAGTTGTTTTTTTGTTTTTTTTTCACTTTTATTGGGTAAGTATTTAAGTAGTCGCATAAACCCAAGCCCTAAGTTTTTTGCATTGACCAGCTGTTTCATCCTGCAGGTATGATGGGCGTGGTCACCTGCATGACCTTTCTGAATATGACGCTGAATATTCCACCTGGAACAGAGATTATCAATTGTCCGAAGAGGAGGCTAGAATAGAGGCCCTCTGTGATGAAGAGAGGTATTTAGCCTTGCATACGGACTTGCTTGAGGAGGAGGCAAGGCAAGGTATTGCTCAAGGAATAACATGGTTATTAAAAAAGCATGTTTAAATAAATTGTTATGAAACTAAATTTACTCCTAATTTTATACTCTCTTTTTCTGATGTTATCTTGACAGTATCCAGTGGATTCGAAAAGCGGGAGTCTTTGCGTATGTGAGAGGACCTCAGGATAGTTTAACTGTAGAGCCACACAGAAATTGCTCAGATTCTGAGGCAGACTGGGATTTCAGACCCCCCAAAATAAACACATTCTGCTTCATTTTTAGTGTTGTTTAAAGGAAATTCTGTGCTTTTATATGCATAATTGCATTAGAATGTCTTAATCCACAGCCTATATCTCTTCAAGAAGAAATAAATGGTCAGCATGTATACATGCTGTGTTTTTTCTGTTCAGTTTTTAATGAAAGCTAAAATGATCAGGAGAAAACTTCTTATTTAAAAACTAAAGTAAGAAATATTACTTCTTATTTGTTAATAAATTTGCTTCTGAATATGTTCTAATGTTGGTAATTGCATTTTTGTTCAAGAGGAGGAATATAAAAGACTCAGTGAAGCTTTGGCAGAGGATGGTAGCTATAATGCAGTGGGATTCCGTTATGGCAGTGATTATTATGACCCTTCAGAACCCACTGAAGAGGAGGAACATCAGCCTGCAAAACAAAGAGGTAAAGGGGTAAAAATAGCAAGGGTTAATTGAGAGGCAGGACGTAGCATTTCTGTCTTGCAGTTGAGAGTTTAAAATATATGTATTATTAAAATGCAGTTAGAAATTCTGAAAGCATTTCATCAAAGTCTTTATAGGACTCTGTTACTGAATTTGATGAGTTGAAAAATGTTTTCCTGCTATAGCACAGTTGATACTGTAGTAGTCAGGGAATTTAATTCTGCTGTCATGCAGATTCCTATTCAGAGAAAAATAGTGATTCCTTGAATTGGCTATCTGCTAACACTGTTTCTCAGTGAAGACAGAAAATATCATTGTAAGCATAAAATAGTAATTAATAAGAATGTACATTTTTAAGTTTAGATTTTGTTGTCTTAATTATTATAAATGAGTCTGTCTTCAACATAGTGTGCCCTACTCCATGATCTAAAAGATACAGAATTCAGTTGTCATGTTCTCATCTATAATTCCAATAACTTCCTATTTTTACTGTACGTTCTTAAGGAATATTTCAAATGTTGTCGAACTATGTCTTAGTAAAGTGAGGATTGTTTAATTAATAGTTGGATTGCCTGACTACATCTTGGTGGGTTACTGTGGTATGAAATGTGCTTTTTTTCCCCCCCCAAGTTGTTGTGTTGTAATGCAAGCTCGTTTTAGGTGCTAAAGCTTATTTAGTGTTTTTTGCTGTGTCTCAGAGATTATGTAAGGGCATTCAGTGTCTGTGCTACTTGCACTGTACAAAGGGTTTTTCCTCTTCTCTTTTGTACTGAAGCAGAATTGTCTTTTCTGGGGTTTAATTCATTTGTTTAAGACTCTATATCCAAATACTGTTAGCTGGAGCTGTTGCCAACTGCCAAAAGAAACAGTCTATTCTTCTTTGTCTGCTGCTCTTTCCTTCTTTCTTTGCTGCTAAAATTTCTCTGTACCTTTGTGGAGTTAAACTATTTGAGTTCATTAAAAAAAAACAAAACAAAAAACAGCCCACCAGAAAGTAACCAAACAAGTGAATTCCCTTTGTTTCATGGTTTGTCCTCAGTAATCTCTGCAACATCTCATTTGTGATGAGGTTGTTCTGCTGTTTCCACTGCTCCCATGGTCAGCTGTTCCTGAACTTGGTGCCATCTAATCTGTCGAGGGAAAAGGGGAATACAATTTCTCGTAAGGCTAGCAGAGTAGATAATACTATAAGTTACTGTAAAAAGTAAGCTTTTTACTTCAGTTAGTCTAAAAATCTGTAAAGCAAAGTATTTTCAGAGGAACATTTCTGCTATAGCAAATAATGGAATGCAATACAAATTATTCTTTTTAACCATATATAAATGTGTTCAGTATAAATGCTGTTTATACAGCTGCATTTGATAAATTCCTTGATTGACCATTCTTTTAGAAATACTTTATTTCAGTTTTTTTTTAGCATTTGTGTACTTTGTTTTTTTCCTAAATACTTTATTCTGTCATTTATTGTAGAAACAGCTCAGACAGAAAATACAGAGGAAAATGAAGAACCTTTTGTTGCCCCTGCGGGACTGAATGTACCTTCTGATGTGGAACTGGTACGTGTACATGTAATGCAGTCTACACTTCTGCCTGCTTTTAAGCAGTTGATGATGCTCTGTTTAATGGTTGGGTTAGGGTTTTTTTCCACTTTATGGTGGTACATTTTAAATTATTCTGAAATAGTAACTTAATTTCAAATGTTCTGCCTTAAACTCTTGATTTCTACGGACACCTTTCTTTGCAGAGAAAAGGCAGTTGTTCTTGGAAGGGATACTTGCTGAGATGTAAAGTTCAACATTCCCAACATAAAGGACCATTAAACCAAAAGTTTGTTTCTGTTCAGGAATTCTTTTCTAGAATCTTTTTAATTGAGTGTCAATCTGAAGGGGATAGGAGCTGATCAAGTGTTAATGCTGTATATAAAACTAGCATATTCAATGAGAAAAACTAATTTATTTCTAGCAAAGTCTGAAATACCTTGAAAGTATTAATACATAGAAGCTCCTTTCTTTGTGTGATGTTGCTAGAATTTGCTAAGTGTTCTATAGGCTTAAGTGAACTTGTGTATTTTTCTTTAAAGAAGCTGAATAGGCCCCTGCTTGAGTACAGGCCTAACTATAAGGGTTTTCAATTTATATCAAGTTTCATAAGAGATGCTGGAAAATCAGATAGTATTCTTTCTTCTATGACTGTGGTCGTGAAAATGTTAATTTATATGTGGGCTCAACTTGATATTGTCAACTTGATAACCTTGGCCAGTGAAGATTAGGATAAGTTATAGTGAGTTCCCTAGGTTTCTGGAGTGAAAATGCATGGATGCTGCTGAACTTTATTAATTTTATCTTTTACTTTGTTGCTGAAGTTTTCAATGACTCTTCAAGGGAATGGATGTAGAATTGTAGTTTGTTTGTTGGTCTTGGGAGGCAACGTTTTCTTCCTAAGCAAATACATAGAAAGAAATTCTTTCGTTAGGAAACAATATTTGCACATTCAGAAATAGAATTAAGGACAGCTTTTGGGAAGGAAACCATACATGTTGAGTCTTCAGAGCACCTTGAGATGTTGCAACACCAAGGTCATCCACGCTCTGCCCTCTTCAGTTTAATGTTCAGTGCAGAAACAGCTGTGCTGGTAGAAGAAGAGGATCTTGCAAAAGGAGCTGAATGAGCAGCTGATGAAGATTGGGGCTGTTTTGGTTAATTTTTTAAGGCTGATGTGCTTTCACCCGCTTTAAGTGTATATGAAACTTAAGAAAGCCAAGAAGGACGGGGAACTACTGGTCTGTATAATTCCCTTTGGAGTTCTAACATGTGCAAGCTGCTTATGAAAATAAAAATATGTGTTGTTTTATTCCCACAGCCACCAACGGCAAAAATGCACGCGATTATTGAGCGAACTGCAAACTTTGTGTGCAAGCAGGGAGCCCAGTTTGAGATCATGCTGAAAGCCAAGCAAGCACGCAACTCCCAGTTTGACTTTCTGCGCTTTGATCACTACCTCAATCCCTACTACAAGTTCATCCAGAAGGCCATGAAGGAAGGACGCTACGCAGCTCCTTCGGAGAGTAAAGCTGACGAGAGCAAACGTGAGTTGTTCCTTGGCAAGTGGTGCTTTGGGACAGGAGTCAGTGAAACAGAAGCTGGTCTTTTTGTTAAAATAGCCACATTTTTCTGGGATTCCACTGCAGCTGAGATTGATGTCATGATTCAAAATCTTGCTTACTTTGGAGATTTTTTAAATAAAATAATGTTTTTGGAAACTTTGATTGACAGGAGCTGCTATGTTGTGGAAGTTTTAGAAATATATAGCTCAAGTACAGAAGGTTGGTCTGTCCATTTAGGGTTTAGTTCTGTTGTTATTGGGCAATACCTTGGATCTGTGCTTCTGTGACTAAGCTGATTTATATGAATGATGCTTTCCTAAGAACTTATGCTTGTCCTGTATCATCATTCTCTCCCAAAGCAAAATCATAGCTAACCCAAATAAAATTCAGACATTGTTTTTTGTTTAGACTCAAGAGTCAAATCTGAGGAAGATGATGATGATGACGATGACGATGACGGGAATTATCTTCATCCAAGTCTTTTTGCATCTAAAAAATGCAATAGGCTCGAGGAGCTCATGAAGGTACTTGACACTATTGAAATTACCTTTTTATCTTGCAAAACACCTTATTCATAGACACAAAAATTCTCATATGCAAGTGCTCAGATCTTTTGTTGACAGAGGTCTGGGGTTCTTTTCAGACTGTAATTTAAGTCTGTTTTGGTAAACTTTTGAGTTACCTTTTCTCTAGTACACAAACTGTTATTTTTCCATTTCCAAGGAATTATGTTTCTGTTTCTTATGCCCTCTGGTATTGAGGGCACCACTCAAGGATTTATCCTGCAGAACCTGTGTTGAAGAAAGAGATTAAGGTGTTTAATGCTTTCTGTATATAAGCTGAGAGAGAATTTTTTCTTCTTGGTTTTAGTGGAGAAAATGTTGACATGAAGTGACAGTTCCAGCAAATAATATTTCACCAGAATTTACTATTCATTAAATGTAAATTTTGCTAGATGTGTTAGTTATTTTCTGAGGCTGGGCAGTGGTGGAATAATGGGAGTGACAGATGGTTGGACATATTTGAGTCTTTCAGAGAAATGGCTGTGGTGCTATTTAGACAAGGCAGATTCTGGGCCTTATCCCAGCCATGGTAGTCATTGACTAAGAGTAATGACCACTTTTTTTTTTTTTTTTTNTCATTTCTGTTTACATATAAGTGGTTTTTCTCTTATTTTTCAATAATTTTCAAATACGTTGATTCTGATGTGAGAGCTACAAAAGCAGTAACTTCAGTGTTTGCACAGTTATTGATGTCTATTAACATAGATAAATTTACTTTCCCAAATATGTTGATGCTACTGTTCTTTAAATATATACTTAGGATTTTCATCTTTTTTTTCTATTTTCAAAATATTTTCAGCCTTTGAAAGTAGTAGACCCTGATCACCCCCTTGCAGCACTGGTGCGCAAAGCACAATCAGATAATAATTCATCTACGCCACAGTCAGCAGACGGGGCAGCTGTGCCAACATCACAGGCAGAGTATTCCTCTGATTGTAAGTGCTTTGTGAGGAGGCAGGTGGTGGAGTGTTTTGATGAATTGTGTGTGGATGCTAGTGGACAGAGAATATGTTGGCTTCGTGCTTCGTCCTGTGTATTTATTCTTTTGCAATCTCCTGAGTCTTTGAAGGTCTCTTCTGAGTATCTGTTGAATTGCTGCTTAGGAAGACCAGGAATGGGGTGGAGGGGGTGGGCAGGCAGGAGGCCAAGTCTCCTGTCTGTGAGTGAGTTTAGCAAAATACCCTTATTCTTACATTATTTTGTTCCTGTGGATTTTGTAAATTCTGATACTCAAAAAGATAAAGTCAAGCTTAAATGAGTTTATGTGCCTCTTAATTCTTTTCAGCTTTTAGAATTCTGAAAGTCCTTGATTCCTTAAATATAGAAATGTAGCTTACCCTTTCATTTATGGGACTGACCATGTAACACTACTGAGATATAAGAAAATTAGTACTGAAGCCTTTGCCTACAGTTGGGTTTCATGGTATTACACATTTGTAAGTAATGAGTAGTGTCACTTCAAGGTGGTGCTGATTGAGGTCTTGGTTTGTCAGTAATGTTGCTGCAGATCAGTTATCACCATAATAATCTGAGTTGATTTTTATGCATTAGAAGTTCAGAATCCCCCAAGGATTACAGGTGTTACCAGTGTAGTATGTGGGGAGAAATATGCATGCCAGTAATTTGTTTTTAATACTGTACCGTAAGGGAATCTTATTAAAACCGAAATAAGATTTCTGTGAAGAAATTGAAGATTACTCGTTATTTCAAGAAAGACTAAAATCAGAATAAGTATCTCCATAGAATAGAGGTGTTCATTTTTTTGATTACTTTCATGTCAGGCTTGAACCTGAATGTATATGATAGAAACTGGGAGATTATAATTTAGTACCAAGACAAGGCCAGTATGCAACTCCTCTCCCTGCTTTTAAAACTTAACAGAACTTTATTCTGTTATGGTTACAGACAGCTTGTTCTTTGAAGAAAGTAAATACTGTCACATGGGAATGTTTATGAAACTTTTAAGAGAATAATTCACTGTAATTTAATACTTGCTTCCAGAAATGCAAACTCTTACTGTAATTAATTTGAAATATTTTACATTAGTATTTTCTTTTTAAACATAGTCTTTCTGCAGAAAACACTTATATGGTGGATACTTCTTGTAAATCTATTAAGCTAATTGGAACATTATAAAATACTGTCCTTAAAGAAAGATGGAAAGACATAATAAACCTTTGCACTCTCAAGAAATATTTAGAATTAGAGAGGCTGAGAAGCTTTAGCATGGAAAACATGTTCAAAGGCATGATTCATTATGTTGCAAACTCTGTCTACTTTTTGAGGTTTAAGTAAGTAGGTGTGTGTCTGTATATAGTAATATAGGGGTTTAATATGCATATAGTGATTCTAGTGGTTTAATTTGTTAATGCTAATTTTGAATATATGCACTTTTCCTTCTTAATGAAAACATAGTTTTAACGGAGTTAAATTGCCAGAGGTGAATTAGATTAGGAAGTATGTTTTCATACTGGCTCCTTTTTAAGTATGCCTGCTCTAGTTCATTTCGTTATTCATTTGCATTCTGTCCTTTAACCTACATATTTATTATTCATCCTAAATCTGTTAATATGAGCCTTTTGCTTTTTGCTTTGAGTTTGGGTTGGGTTTTTTTTCACACAAGAAATGAGATGCTGTTTCCTAGGGTGTTGTATGAATCTGGATTCTCAATGTGTTTGTATTGATACATATAATGATGTATTGCGTTTGATGGTTTTCTTCTAATTAGAAGTCTGTTCTCAAATGTGTCTTTTTGTAGCAACTGTGGCAGCCATGTATTACAGCTACTACATGCTCCCTGATGGAACCTATTGCCTGGCACCTCCCCCTCCAGGGATCGATGTTGCTGCCTACTACAACGCCCTGCCCGCAGGGGTGACTGTGTCCAGCAGTGCAGGTGTAGCGACAGTTCCTCCCCCTCCTGGTACCACACCCCCACCTCCCCCGGACAATGCTGACAGCTCCACTGGCTTGGCTTCTACCACAGCATCTACAAGGTACCTCTTACAGATTGGCTTCTTGACTGGGGGGCTCTTGTTCCTGCACCTCAATAGGGAGTGTTTAGTAAGGGTTCTATTATGGAATCAAGCTATTTTAACTGCATGGTGAATGCAGAGAACAGACCTCTCTGGTTTTGTTTTTTTTTGTTTTTGTTGGATTGGTTGATTTTGGGGGTTTGTTTTGTGGTTGGTTGGTTGGGTTGTTTGTTTTTGTTAAAGCATGACTCTGAAAGATTTTTATGTTCTATTTTTAAATGCCATTTACTCTTGATGTTTTCAGCACAATTGCTCCAGTGGTTGCCATTATACCTCCACCTCCAGATATCCAGCCTGTCATTGACAAGCTAGCTGAGTATGTTGCTAGGAATGGGGTAAAATTTGAAACTAGTGTTCGTGCCAAGAATGATCTCAGGTAAGAGAAAACGCTAGTTAAACTGCTATTTCAAAAATTAAGGTTCTAATTTTTTACGGTATTAAATTACAGCACGTGCAGGTTTTGAGAAGAGAAGTACTATTGTTTGCTTGTTTGTTTGTTTAATTGAAATTTAGAGACCTACTTAGTGACAATGGGGAAAGCATTATGGCTCAAATTATCAAACCAACCAATGTGTCAAAAATGTCCTTAGTAAGCATGCTCTGAATATGTATCCTCTGAAGTTTAGTTTTAAATAAGAGTGCTTCCAAACATCAAATAACATTCCATTTGCTAGACAAGACTAGATGATAAGGGATTGTTAGTATTAAGATGTGTTCATGTGCATCTTCACATATTTAGTTTTATTTTTACAGGTTTGAATTCCTGCAACCATGGCACCAGTATAATGCTTATTATGAATTTAAAAAACAGTTCTTCCTTCAAAAAGAGAGTGGTGACAACTGCCAGGTACATGTATGTTTGTATATTCTTCTATTAAAAATGCAGTAAATGTGAGAAAAGGACTTAACAGTTGTATTACAGTGAGACATTTTAAATATGGAATGCTCAATTAGGGAGAAGTTGATCAGCAAAGGATGTGAATGCCTTTTTGTTGTTTTTTAATTTTGTACAACATTAAAGTAAGGATCTGTGAGATGATGTAATATTTAATTCTTGCTTTTTACTATAAGCCGCTCGACTGTGGCTATAATATAAAATGACAACCTGAAAATTTTCTGGCTTTCTATACGAGGGAATATATGCTTTTGTGTAGGTTTAGAGCTTTGTAGGATTGTGGTTAGTGTTCTGCTGTCAGAAAGGTTAGCTATGGCTTTTAACACCCATACCTTCCCATATGCCTCATCATTCTTTGTACAGCAGTAGCACAGAGGCTGGAGGAGCTTTCTGACGTGCTTTTTTCTGAGGGAAGTTTTGTTAGAGTCCAGTCATGACTGCCACAGTGGTGGAGCTTCAGAATCTCACAGCAGTTTCCTACTTGCTTTGCTTCTTTCAGTCCATGTTATTAGGTGGTGGTAGCCAGACTTGGCATCCATGTTTTTAACAATTCTCATATTAGCTAATTAGATTGTTCTCTTACTGAAAAGAAAGTTGCAAATAATATCAGAACTACATTATCTGATGTTAACTTTTCATGGGAAAGAGCTATTTTTTTTTTAGGCCCTATGTCATTTGTCATCTCAAGGCTTAGATTGGGGAGCCTTAAACTGAAGAAGGTAGGCCTGTGGGTAAACTCCTCGGAATTGCTTTGTGGAAAATGAAGAAATTCAATAATGGTTGCTGTTTGAAACACTTGTGTCTGATGTTTTGTTTTAATAGTGAAAAAATGTTTTGAAAACACTATTTTTAAAGATAAGCTGTGGTAAATACGATCTTACTCAGAGCCTGGTTGATAACTTACAACCAAAATTGTCCTGTGCCACAATGCTGACTCTTCTAGAATGTCTTATTTGCAAACCAGTGGGTTGAATTCATAATACTTACATAATTAATAAGAACTTGTTAACATGTAATTGGGGTGATATTGTACACTAACTGAAGCATAATTATAAAGGATTCATTTTAAATCTTCAAATGAGTACAGCTAAAAAGGAGCTGAAACCAGCCTAAGTCCCTTGAGGTCAGGTGTAGCAATGGATATTTTTGTACCACGTGGCTTTGTAGACAATGCCATTCTCTTCAATTTTTTAAAATAATGATTTTGATATTATCTTTATGCTCTAGTAATATGTGTTTAAAGAACTAATGCAACTGATGATTTGCCTTTAGGCCATTAAAATTAATAAGAAACTCTACTACTGACTTCATTAAATACAGGATGAAGTGCTTGATTTCATTGTGTTTTTCCCCTTGGGGGACTTTTGGAAGTCAGTTTTGTTGGTCAGGGAATGGCTGCAGGGAAGGTCTGCTCAGTGCCTCAATTTCAACATCACGAATGCTTAATAACAGCCAGAGCAGCCAAACTCTTAGTTGACTATGTTAAATTACTTAATGTTATCACATGACTCACCATGTAAATACTTTCAATGTTCTATAATATCCTTGAAATTTCTATGCTGTAGGTTCAGAGATCATGCTGAACAATTCAGTCATGTCATGGTAGAACCAGTAATTCTTCACTTCCTTGAAAATGTCAGCACTTCCTTGAAAAGTCTCAGCTCATTTGTTGTATCAAAAAACATTGCTAGGCCCAGTGTTCTTCAGCAGAATGTTGGGACAAATCCAACATTAAACTGTGTTGATTCCTGTGAAATCTGATTCTGTGAAGAATTTACATTGTACATGAGGAAAAAGTGTTATAAGCTTTCACCTTCTTCCTGGGAATTGACGTTATGGATTTGGTTTGGGACCCTGAAAATCAAGACCTAAATAAATATACAAAAGAAATACATGCTTTTAGGGTCTAATTTTAAGAATACAATTTTAAAGCAGTTTTTGGCAAGAGTGTATCAGCTGAAGAACATTTCCTTTGCTGTACAATGACATGTTATTGCTGTAGGTCTGTAGGTTTTACGGCCTGTGGGTTTACCTGAGGCAGAATTATCGTCACGAATGCTGAGTGATATAAAATTAGCTGTTGTGTGATTAGCTGATAATGCGATTTTTCAAATGGCTGACAAAATTGCAGCTCCACAGGCACTGTGTTAATGATTTCCTAAGTATCCTGTTAGTAATTCTGCTCATTCCTTTTGAAAAGGGAGTGTCTTCCTCTGAAGATGTTCCAGCAGACACTGCCAATGATGCACCAAGTGAGACTCAATTTGCAGATGAACATTCACTTGAAGATGCATCTGAGCCGAGTGCTAAGGGAGTTCCAGGTGCTAAAAAGGATGTTCCTCCTCCTAAAGCTATCAGTGATGGTAAACTGGTGAAAGGTATGGTAACATGATTTATTAGGCATGAAAATACTTGACAAGATATACATAAAGAAAAAAAAGGCAAAGGAAAGCAGGGAGAAGAATTTAATAACGCGAAAAATATATTTTCACTGAAGGCATCAAAAAATATCTGCAATAGGTAATTTGATTGCTTTCATATTTCTTTGTTATCAGGCTGTCAGGTATTTATGCTCTGACACAATAAATTGTTTTACTTCAGTTTTGTGCAAAGTTGAAGGCTTTCATTGGTGGTGTCAAAATGACAAAAATAAGATTTTACTGGCAGTTACAGGCTTTGTGCTGAAGAGAAATCACTTGTTCTGAAGAAAAGCAGTGCCCTTTTTTCAAAGGATACATGTGGAGGAAGTACTCTAGGCTTGTTGTTCATTCTTCCTGTATTGGACATTAGTTATGCTAGAAGAAAAGATCCCTTTCGTGTCTTAATGAAAGGTTTTTACTCTTGCAGTCATAGCAGCAGAGGGACAGAATGGGAAGATCTCTTTGTAAGCCACTCAAAGCCAGCTAGCACACCATTAGTGTCCTGAGTTGGAAAAATGATTGTTTATATCTGGAAGCTGATGTATTAGCCTGTCAGGAAAAGATATGTTAAAAATCCTTATTTTCGGTAAAACCTAAAAATGTGCATCTTAACTAGAACTGAAAGCCACTGAAAAGAAAACAAAACAGAAAGCGCTCTTTAACTGGCCTTCCATGTATGGAAACTTCCTTCCTGCCACCTTAATGGCTTACTTAATTACTGATAAGTTTATTTACTCCCTGTGGTTACTTGGAATTCTCTCTTGCTGCTTCTCACTCCAATCCCATTTCCTCCACAACCAGCAAACTCCAGCCTCTTTGCTGTGGCTGTCTGACTGTCCAGGCTCTGCAGTTCTTTGGGCATCCTGAGTAGCTGCCCTGGGGAAGGAACAATCTTCACTGCCTTCAAAGATGCCTTATTATGAGATGCAACCAAAAAATATATCTTGTTTCTTTTCTGCTATTAGTTAGTGGCAAACTGCAGCCCGTACTTTAATAGTGGTAATCTGCTCAAATATACATAATGGAATATAACCCAATGAGTCATTTCATGGCAATCTGATTTTTATAAACTTATTTTCATTTCCTTTAATATGCTACAAATCCTGCTTTATTATAACCTAAATACAGTACTTGCCTCCAATACAGACATAACATCCATACTAGTTTTTTGTTCTACCTCTGAGGAAATAAAATCCCGTTTTAGGATATTTTCTATCCCATGAAAAAGCTGGAAATCACTGTTACCTCTTCTCTTGGAATTCTGGAGTTCTTCGTTTCTGAGCATATTTCCTTACACCAGCATTACCAGAATCAAAGCTTATCTTTTATGAACCTTGGTATGTAATGTAATTATTGTATTTAAATTCCCCTAATTGCAATCTCGTAGGACATATATGCAAAAGGCATCCTGAGGAAGATAAGTGTTGCAGCAGACCTTATGGTACTAGGTAGTGAGAAAGTCCTTTCTTCCATTCTTTTTTCTTGAAGTGTGATTTTGGGTTGGAGATTAATGCTGTAAAATTTTTTTGAGAATTTTACGCAGCAAATGAAGTTTCCAATGTTTGTTTAAAAACATGGAAAAAAAGGGATTATGTTGTCCTTTTCACCAAAATAATTAGCAGAATAGGAAGATGCGAGTTCCTTTTTGTGTGCTGTAGTCTGCAGGAGTACTGGGTAAATGCTGGTAAACTTGCCTTCTCCTGTAGCCTAATGATGTGTGAAATCTTACCCATTCATTCACAGCATCCTTCGCTCCAATAAGCTTTGCAATCAAGGCCAAAGAAAATGACCTCCTTCCTTTGGAGAAAAACCGTGTTAAATTAGATGATGACAGTGATGAGGAGGAAGAGGAGGGAAAGGAAGGCCAAGAGAGTGCTAGCAGTGCATCAAACCATACTCCAGCAGTTCCTGCTCCTTGTACTGCTCCTGAAGAGAAAAAGCCTCAACTTACACAGGAGGAGTTGGAAGCTAAACAAGGTATTCCATGTGGCGCTGAAAACAAAATGAAGGATTGAGTCCTTCACACAAACTGCAAAACTGCCATGTGTGACAGGTGTTTTGAATATTTTCTGTGTCATGTTAACAAGAATCAAGTCTTTTCCCAGTTTCCTCTTTATTTTTAAGAGTGAAATCTTCACTGGTTACTCAGAGGAAATCAAACTTAGGACACATAAGAGTGGCTGAATGCTTTGTCCTAATGCCTGATCTTTCTGAATTTTATTTTGGTTTTCCATTATGACCCTCTAGTAGAGCATTGACTTTGTAGTTTCCAGATTGCATTAACAAATCCCAGCAAAGACATACATGTTTGTCATTTCTTTGCTTCAAGCTATTTTTCATTTTTATAGCACTCCCATATAGACTCATATCGCCTTCTTGATGTTTTGTTGCTCTTATAATGCAATGCCATTAAATCTTTGTATGGGGTTTTGCTGTTACTGTGTAAATGTGCATAAGGGCAAAAGGACATGTGGTATGAATTTGAATGAAATGATGTTTTAAAAGAATCCAGTTTCGCCCATTCCTCCCCAAGACTCTTTCACAGCAGAGTGTGCTTATTAAAGTGAATGTTGTGTCAGTATTTACCAGCTTTAAAACTCAGTATTTGTCACAACTATGAATATGCCACAGGATTTTAGTTTTTCACTTTCAAAATGGTGTTTTTTTGCTTCTAAGTATCAATTGCTTTCTAAACTGCAGTAGCACAAAGTATGCTATGACGTTACCTATCTAAAGCAAATATGAAGTGTGTTGTATGATAATAAAAATGAAGTGAGTGTAAAATGCACTTAGAAAAAGCTGTGTGTTGAAAAACCTGTTGAACAGAACAAAAAAAATCCAGTTTTTTTGTACATATACAGAACACAAAAATGAAAGTGTAAGCTGAAAAACATTACACAGTAGCTGTTAGGTGCATAGTTAAACCAATTGGCTTATTCTCTTCATGCAATCACATACAACATGTAATTACACACAACAAAATCTGCTCGTTGTAACAATGAGGAAACAGTTACTGAAAAATTCTGGAACAGCTCTTTCTATAAACATATTAACATATATTTAAATAGGGTTGAAAACTGAAGATCAGATCAGTGGAAAGAGCAAACTGGAGAGTTTGCATCACTTTAAGACTTAAAAGAAAAAGCTTCTGAATTTACAGAACTACTTTCTTTAGGTAGCTTTTATAAATAGAAAAGGACAAGTATCCTGAATAATCAGGATTGGATTTTCTTGTCATTTTAAGTTAGAAGTTTTTACTTCAGCTGCATTGCTTTATATTAAGCAAATTATGTATCTATGAATTAAGGTGCTTGGAATTTCTTAATTTCAAGCTGATGTCCTTATCACGTCACTGAATAGCAAATTTGGAAAGGCTTGAGAGTGGCTGGAGGGGCTGTTTGCTTGTCTGTGATGGGGAGGGATATTTGTTTTAAGGAAGCCTGAATTCCCCAAGCATGACTCACTCTAAATTTAATGCTTAATTGTCTTTTTTTAGCAAAGCAGAAATTGGAGGATAGATTAGCAGCTGCAGCAAGGGAGAAGCTTGCACAGGCCTCCAAAGAATCAAAGGAGAAGCAGCTACAAGCAGAACGCAAAAGGAAAGCTGCCTTGTTCTTACAGACCCTGAAAAACCCTCTGGCCGAGGCAGAAACTGAGAAACTGGAAGAGAATTCCTTCAGTAGTGAGGTAAGCCAGAAATAAATTCCTCTTTCCAATAAAGTTGGCAGAAAACTTACCTCTAGAATGTGAATCTGACTGTTACAAACTTGTCTGAAGAGATAGAAGCTTTTCTAAATGGGAAGAAATTTGAATTTTAAACACTGTAAATCTTTTTCCATTATCTTACATATATGTATCTCTCATCTGTCATTAAAGGATTGGTAGAGAAGTATGCTGTACAATTCCTAGGTCAGTTAGACAGGTACAGAAATGAAAAGGAGCTTCCAAGTTTTTACTCTGTACTAGTGATCTGAGTGTTGGAGCACTCACCTTGCAAGAGTATTGGGAGGGCTTGCTTAAGTTGTGGTACTTTCTTATTTGATGTGTATATTGATGGTTTTGTTGTACATTACAATTACAAATATTGTTGGGAAGTAGAGTCTCAATTTCCTAGGTTTGGAATTACATTGCTTTCAGAAAAGCCAGTAAAATCACTCTTGGTTGCACTAGTCAAGCAAAATGTCATCTCTGGATACTGGTGGAAAATTTAAGATATTGATTGTAACAGACTGACTGCAGGAAAGAATGACATGGCTTTCCAGTTGTTTCCTTTCCCTCAGAAAGAATTCCAGTACCTACCAAGTAGTTCATTGCCCAGTTCTCGATTTTTTTCCAAATAAATCATGGATTGCCCCTCAAAATACTTTCAGGAGAACAGTTGAAAGAGATGTACCTGCAGTTTAGGAGATCCTTATCAGCAGAGAGTAGCAGATACATGAATTAAATGTGGTCACATTCCAAAAGAGATACTGTTTGGGTTTTTCATTGCTACTACTAACAAATTTTCTCTGACACAAGTGTTCAGTAGTTCTCTTTACAGTTATGTAGTGAAGAGTGATGCAAGAGCCAATGACAATGCAAAACTCCCCACATATGCAGTTCTGCTCTTTTTCTCAAGGGAATTTGTCAGATACTTCTAAGTGAAGGTTCCTTTGATATTTGTCTTTAAGAGAATGCCTGAAATAACCAGTGACAGCTGATTCTTTCTCAGAAGAGCAGATGAATGTTCTCACATCTGAACTTCTGAAGTTTTAAGCTGAACTTGATAGTGAACTCAACAAAATACCACACCCTATCCCACTTCTCAATAAACTGATGTTCTAGAAACTTTTTTCTTCTTCTACAAAAGTACAGTTTCAGAGAAGTCATCTATTTTTTTCTTACACAAAGAATTGCAGTGTATTGAGAATTTTAAAGTAACCAGTTTCACTGTTTCTTACCAATAGAAATGGTTTGGAGGTGCTTTGGTTATTAAAGGATTTATTTAGAATTTCAAATGTATATTTAAATGTTTTCTGATGTGACCTTGCCTTTTAAAAATAAAATTGGCTATTGTATTGGGAATGCTTGTATTGTTTTAATGAACAGTCAAAAATGCTGTAATATCTTTGGAAGTAATATTCCTGCTAAGTGTGGTTTGCTTCGTGACACACTTATTTAGATACATGCATATAGACTTTTGCAGATAAAAGCATATTTTGAAACACAAATGTTTTTTAAGTTGTTCTATTTGCCATATTCAAAAAAGCTTCCATTTCCATTCGTTCCAAATAATCTGCCTTTTACTCTTCTTGCCTGTTTTGCCTATTTGTAACAGCCCATTTGAGTGAAGAAGTTGTTTTTGAGAAGGATGAGTAAAATCATATTACAGATTTGTTAACCGCAGTTCTATATACCCCGAGAATCCAGTATGCTGCATTATGATGTCTAAATCAGCTTGTTGTTTTTTTTTTTTAAATATGTAGCACTGGCTTGTTTTTCTTAAGCTTTTTCAGACTTCCAGTCATGTCTCAGACTAAAGATGTGCTTAAAAACACTGATTGCAAAAGTAACAGAACAGTGTCTGTAATAAAAGAAAGTATGTTAAAATGTTTAGAGAAAAAGATATGTAAAATTAGTTATGTAGTTTGGTCAATGGAATTAATTGGGGTAATTAGATAGGAAAACGAATCAGAAAAAAATTAAATATTTCTGTCCACCAAAAATGTTACTGAATGTACTTAATTTCTTGGTTTGGGGGTAGGAGCATCCAATGAGGAGTCCAGGAAACACAGACTGATATACACTGGTCAGAGTTAATGTAGCAGCATGATTTTGTAGCTTCAAACTTGTCTCAGAAATGGAGTAATGACTGCGCTGTATAATAAAGCAGGAAGAGGAGTTGAGAATATCCATGGGAGATGCATCATCTCCATTACATTGCCCCAGCCTAATAAGTGTATAAAAACCAGTAATGCTGTTTATATGTACATACAACATACGTTTGTGCTGAAAACTGTTTATCACAATGTGCAGAAATACATTAAATGCACAAAGCTTTTGTGACCTCTGTCAGATTTTCCTGATACCTTGTATTTCTTGAAAGGATCGCTGGTACTGAATGTACATTACATCTTTGAATGAAATCGATTCTGCTAACTGCCAGCAAAGGACAGTCAATACCACAGAACAGAGCACTTCTAAACTATTTTGGCTTCAGCCAAATCTTAAAAATAGTCAGTTTTGTGTTTTCCATAGCTGAATTATTTCTTTTATATGGCTTCCTGTTTTGCTTTAAAGTGAAATCAAGCAAGAGAAACAAAAGGCTGAAAAAGCTTGAGCAGTGAAGCAGCACAGCTTTTCACAAATGGCTCCTTACCATTCTTGCATGCATTAGAACCGTGCAGTTATGCATAATATTTCCTCAAACCAGTACTTGGAAGGCATGGAGCTTATCTCAGTTTCCAAAACTGATGTGCATCCAGCGATGCTGTGGCCGGAGAAGTCTGTGCCCTTGTTCAGGACATGGGCAGACAGTAACTGGATGAGGTTTCCCTTCTTGTGTTTACATGTATAATTCATATAGACTCTTGGTACACATAGACTTTGTGTCACTGAGAAGTTGCCTTCATTCTGCAATGAGTGTAATTTCTTGTCCTGGAACAGCAAACAGCTTGTAGTTTTAACAGCTGTAGTTCTTCCACGCTGAGCTGGAATGTGCCAGATTGTATGGAGTACTTTACTGAATTGTCTTTTTTTACTTTAGAACAATAAAATAAGGTGTTCCATGATCTGAAATGCAAATCTCATTCTAAAATTACTTACATTAATTCAAATTTTAAGAAATAAGATTATATATCCTTGGTAGTGGGACTTGACATGGATTGTTCTGCAAATGTCATATTTTACTCCATGTCAGAACTGTTTTAGTGGTGATAGTGCTTTGATAGGCATGTAAAAGCCAGTCGGTTATACCCAAACTGTTACTTGTGTAAACCTTAGAATCTAATCTAAACAGAAGAGAAATCCACAGCACAAGACATTGAAAGCGATGCTGTTTCAATGACTTGTCCCAAATGCCATCTTGCTGTTACGCCTCTGAACATAAAGATTCTGTGGCACAAAGCAAAACTTTCCTTCTTTTGGCTCTTTCATCTTCCCCAGTTTTGAAGCCCTATTCTATCATTTGTTTCTTTAGATGGCTTGTCCTTGCTTTTGTCCTGAATGTAACAATTATTTTTTTCTTGTGGAAAGTAGTCTTATTTACAAGTGAAATATAAGTGTGCCATGTTTCAAAAATGAGATGCTCTTCTACTTTTGTTAAGCATAACAGGGCTATCAACAACTGTAGATAGTGTATGTCTTTCACACTGCTGTAGTTGATCCTACTTTTTTAGCAATGGACTGCAGATATTCTTGCATGTCTCTTTGGAATAATGATAATGTATAACATCATTTTATGTTAGTGTATTTTCTTTGTTATTTTTTTAGCAAATATAATTGTCTGATAAAAACCATCCCATAAGTATTTAGAGAAAAAAATTCTTCAGAATATTTCAGAGCCATTCACTTCTTTCTTTACTTTTTTTTCAGGCTATTGGTATCTACATATTCTGGTTAGCGTGGGAGGGGGGGTTGGGTTTGCTTATAAATTTATCTGTCCTTTTGAAAAAGCAAGATAAAGGAAAAATAACGTCACATACTGATGTGGCATTTAGGGGGGTGGATAACTTGCTGGCATTTGGATCTTTTTTTTTAATTGCAATAACTCTACTATATAAAACTACACGAGAGTTGTAATTCTTTATAGCATTAATACTTTAGTCATTATTTAACAGAGGGGGAAAAAAGGTAAATATCAGGAACTGCCTATTAATTAAGATAGGTGAGGAGGTAAGGAGATAAGAATATTTATGTGTTGACTTTTAGTCCTCAAAGTGAAGAGGCATATTGATCCACACAGCAAACAGATTCATAGCCACTAATTTCTTTGCAATTGGCCCTGTCACAATTTTGTCAGTTTTTGAAGACCTTGCTATGTTCAGTGTACTGTTTTAGCTGTTCTTTAGTGCAGCAGAGTAACCCTGATGAAACTGTAGTCTCTTTGAGTTCCTGTAGAACAAATTCTGTAGAAACTTACTCTATAGGAAATACTTTTATCTCTTTACATTAATATTTTTGACCAGTTTATGAATACTAGGACTGAAAACCTTTAAATAGAAGTAACTGCTTGCTTTGTGCCACGGAGCAATGAATATACAAATAATACACTTTCATTGCTTAATTTTCAGTCAGGGAATACTTCACCTAAGCTTCAGGGAACCTGGAGTAGGAAAGATGCAGTGGTAGAAAAGAATCTGGAGTATTGTTGGATTTTAGTGAAGTAAAAGAATTGTTGATTAACTCTTTACACTTCTTACATTCTTCACTCTTTGCAGTTTTGATCTAATATAGTATTCCAATTGCTGTAAAAGAAATATAAGCTGTTTGTAATATTATCGATAACATCCTTTGCCAGTTGATTTTGTCTGAGCCAGACACAGTGCTAGTGTTTTGTTCTGTTGCAATAAGCATGTTCTGGTTAATTTCTGATTTTGACTTTGTGTGTTAAGTAGTGTAACCCCAGAATAACTGATGTGTATTCTAGGTTTATGAATACTGCAAATGTGCAAATGAACTGAAGTACTCATTTCTGTTCTCATATAGCTATAAATTCTCCCTATTTACAGAGCTCTTTCCTAATCCATTCCCGCTAAACAAGAGTTGTTGAATCATGTTTTGGCATTACTTTAGTCAGATTTGCTTCAGTCATGTAAATAAAATGCTGAAGAACAACTCTGCTAGAGAATTTGTCTTCAGTGTAGCATTTATAAAGGCCAAAAAAATGTGCTGTTACCCAGAACAGATATAGAAGTGAGATTCAGTGAATGCTGTCTGAATATTTACAGTTTAACTTCTTAGAAGGGCTTCCAGACAATGTAAATCTTTCATCCCTTGATATGCATAATAAAATTAATCAGGTAACAGGTTTGTTTCCATGCTTTCTAAAACTGTTCTACCAGCCTGCATATTGGCAGTGCCTGATCAATTGAACCAGAGAGCTTTGTAATGTCCCAGTTCTGTGCTTGCTGTGCTTCTTAAAAATTATTTTATTGTTTTTATTCTTATCTGCATTCATGCCTCAAATTTCAGTTTCCATCACCTTATTTTCCAAGACGGTTTATTTGTTTCCAAGTCTTTATATACCTAGAAATTTTATTTATGGCCTAGCAATTTGCTGACTGCTTTCACTGAGCCCTGTGTTCTGCTCTGGTGGTGAATCAAGTAATTTTGCTGGTTCTGTTTTTCTTAAAGGCAGCTGAAGTTGCCACTGAGGGAAGTGGCTGATTTGTTTCAGATGATTGTCATAAGGACATGACCTCTGTCACCAGAGCACCTGGGACGGGTGGGTGGCTTCTCCCTGTACATCACCTGTTGTATTTCACTGAAGAACCTGAATATTTCATCTGGGGGGAGCTAGAGTTGCTTCTGGATGACTTTCCAGATGTGATTTGTCAGTAGCCTGAAGCAGTGGTGTTTCAGTCCTTAAGGCAGCCAGCCTGCATCTGTGCTTCCCAGAGAGCTGGACAGTGCTGTCACTCCTTAATGTCAGCTCCCTGGAAGTCAAGGAGAGCCCAGTGTCAGCAGTGGATGCTTTTGTTGGAAACATAGTTGGGTTTAGCATTGTGTGATTGTTTTCCTGGTGGCTGAGAGAATCTCTACATGTGAGCTAACGGTAAATTTGTCATTCATTTATTAACTTCCTTCTTGGCAATGATTGTAGAGCTTGTGTTTCACGTGGCCAAATGAACCTGAGCAGAGAAAACCATTGGGTTTTATTCTTTTCTCTTGTTTTCCTCTTAACAGTACTTTGCCTACAGCTCTTTCATTTCAGGCTATTAGAGGTGTCTACTTCAAGGCAGACTGGGCTATTCCAAATTCAGTAGCAAAGGCTTGGGTACTGTATAAAGAGATGAATAATATTGTCAAAGGAATGAAAGTCAAGTCTGGTGGCGTCTTAGGAAGCTGGAGATATGAGGTCTGCAGTTACACGTGGAGTTTGTGAAATTGGAAATAGGCATCTGGTAAACCAGTCACTCAAATGATCATGCTGTAAAATGTTTATAATCTTTGAAGCAAGCTACTTTAGTACTGCTTTGCTGCTGGTTTTGTAAATATTGTGATAGCAGTTATCAGTTAAAGCTTGAAAAAGTGTCATTTCTCTAACTTGAAGCAGAGCTGCCTTTCTAATTATTCAGATGTGATCAGCTACTGTCTTTATGTATTCATGGTAGGAGAAGGGTAAAAAGAAAGGAAAAGATCACCTGTTTCTAATTTGCTTATTTCAGGTTTTAATGTATTACTTTTTTATTCCAGTCATGGTAAGTATCCTTGTATCAAACAGTGAAAGTGTCAGACGACAGAGAAGAAATTATGACAGGGAAACTGATTTCTTCAGTTGCCTTGAAATGGCAGCTGGGGGAATGAGAGGCTTTGAAATGAGGAGCATATCTAGAGAGCCTGCCTTGAATAGTCCTAAAGAAGGCGTTGAGCAGAATTCTCTGGGTTTCAAGCTGATAATTTCAAAATATTGTGGTATGATTTTGCTTAATCTCTTTCAGCTGGAATTATTCACTGAATATTAATATTAATTGTGCATGGACTTGTTCTGTTGTTGAGATTAATAAATTTTGTGATCTTCCCAATCCTTTACATTTAAAACATTTATTTTGCAAAGCTCAGATCTATCAGAACTGGTTCATTTTGCTGTTTTTCTTAAAGTTTTATCAACAGCATAGTTCATGGAGGAAAGAGACACTAAAACTTGGCTTTGAATATCAGTAGCTCCTGACTGTATTTCCAGGTTTATCCTGTTTTAAGTAAAATATGGAAACAGACTGAAAAATACCTGATCGTCCCCATGTTTTTGGAATACATTTCTTTTGGAAACTAAGGATGAAAATTTCAGAACTATGTCCTGGCTAAGCTGACAGTCTTAGCATGCGTATACCAATTTGCATGTGTGTCTTTGGGGAACCATACAGGCCTCCATTAAATTTTGCTGGATGCAAGTGTTTGAAGATGTCAGCCTTACTTCTGCATGCTTTACATAATCCAAATGCAGCACTAACTAACTGATTAACTTTGGAAACTGAACACTGTTCTTTGTTTATCTTTGATTTCAGAGTGTCAGTAGTATAGCGTGTCCTGTGACTGCAGTCAGAACTTTACCCACCTTAGAAGTTAAACAAGCAGAAAGACCTTCAAGCAGAAGCAGAGATCCTCCTAGGGATGAAGATAAGGAAAAGAAAAGGAAAAAACACAAGAAAAGATCTCGGTCAAGATCTCGATCACCATTCAAATATCATTCATCATCTAAATCCAGGTCTAGATCACATTCAAAAGCAAAACACTCACTTCCCACTGCCTATAGGACTGTCAGGCATTCAAGGTGGGTTTGGAAACCAAACATATTCTTTAGCATTCTGTGTGGGCTAACATGTAAAACATCTTTACACTTCTTCCATTACATAGGTGTTTTTATACTCATTGCAAAGGTTACAGTCACCTTGAAGGCAGTATGTGGCACATACAAATCAAATGTGGCAAGTCTCTTGAAAATAATTTTAGTGAAATAATGAATTATTAATTTCTAATTACATAGTGCAAAATGTTTGCGAGTAAATGCTTTTTCCCAATGTTCTCTGCAATACCTGATGATAATAAGTAGGAATGTGATGATAACAGGAAGAGAACTAATATTTTGCTAATAAATCTGTGGCTGTTACTGGAGCAAAGTAACTTAGACAATATTCAGATAAGAAATAGAGGTAGAGAACTAGGTGGTTGAGCAGCAAAGCTCAGAAGAAAACAAAGCAGTTGGGTGACAAGTGGAAAAATATGATGGATGAATTGCAGGAGAGATATGACAAGAATCCAAGAAGAGTGAACAAGACCGCAGCAGAATGTAGCCCAGTGCTATTAACTCTGTACTTAATCATTAATGAGATTAAATACACTATGCTAATTATCCAGCTATAAGATGATGTATATTGTGATTTATTGATACTGTCTGTTAGTTCCATCAAAGATATTTGGGTCTAGGCACCTTCTAAGTTTACTGTCTGTAAAATTTGTCATATCTAAATGCTCTCCCTTGTGGAGTTACTGTGGTCAGTAGGAAGGGCTTTGATATCCTCATTCGGTGGATCAGGCTACAGAAGAGTGTGGCTGCTTAAGTAGCTTGTGGTTCAAGCAAATTGTACGTATGAATACTGCCACAGCTGTGTAAGTAAGTGATACATGTACAACCACACACCTGCGTCCTCTTCGTGTCTGCCTGCGGCTCATGCCTGAAAAAAGCTTCTAGCCCCTTATGACAATATGCCAAAACTAATTCTGGTTTTCTTGTGCTTTTTTGTTTAATGAAATGCCTTAACTACACTAACAGGAGTGTTAATGTGTTGCAGCTTACTAGTTTATACTTGATTTTTGAGTTTAAGAGCAATATTTTGCTGCAGAAATCTCTGCTATTCAGAGATGCCAGGAATTAAATGAGCACAGCTTGGACTGAAACGATCAGTCTGACATGCTGTTTATTTGATAACTTTTGACAATAAGTTGTCATGACATGCTGAGTCATATCCAAAAGTCATCAAGAATAGGTAATCTACACAAGCTAATCTGTGTTTGCTGTCTTGAGTTTGCCTCCTGGCACAAATCAAATGACAAGCCCATAACAGCATGAAAATCATGAATCACCACAACACCTGATTAAATTTGGTTAGATGTTTCCTTGATGAGCTGCTGAATTCGAAAACCTCAGATGTCCAATAAGTTTGATGCTACCTGGCTGCATTTTAAAATTGTGCAGAAAAACAGCACCAGATCATGCACTGAAAACATTTTGCATGTTTTAACTTCACAAAAGTTAGAGCTGAACAGGAAAGGCCTTGCACATAAAATGGTGACGATTGCCGGTGTGTTTTATTGAAGATGTTTGCTATGCCTTAACATCCAGTATTTCCAAAGTTAGAGCTCTTGCTCCTGAAAAATAAAAA
The DNA here is from genome assembly GCA_013397245.1 of Thryothorus ludovicianus. Classification (NCBI taxonomy): domain Eukaryota; kingdom Metazoa; phylum Chordata; class Aves; order Passeriformes; family Certhiidae; genus Thryothorus; species Thryothorus ludovicianus. The sequence continues at coordinate 528,377 of VZTB01015794.1, forward strand.
TTGTAGAATAATCAAGAGCAAGAGGCTGATTCATAACACTGTCAGATACTGATGTGTTTTGATTCTCAAATGTTTAGGCAAAAATAGTACCTTGTCTTAGTAATTACCAAAAAAGGCAAGTGTTGTTGCCTTGTATTTTATTGTTGTTTCAGATAAAATCAGTGCATTGTGTTGCTTCATTCAAAGCTTGGCATGTTTCACATCTCTTTCTTTGTTCATCAGTTTTCCCTAGAACAGTGTTCTTCAGCTTTACCTAGAACAATGTTTTTTTCCAAGCTTCCCAAAGCACTTGATATTACAGCTTCCAGCTGAATGGATTTTTACATAAAGAGCCATACCCTCTTGGAATAAAGTATGAACTGTTTCTGGAGATTAATGTGTTCATCTTGTATTAAGTGGATGGCACTTAGAGACAATCATTACTGTGTGGACAGTGATGCTGAATTACTTTGGAACAGCCCTATTTCGAGAATTTGTCCACTGTTTGAATGTCACCGTCTAATGGTGTATTGTTGCCTGTTTCCTTCTTTAAATCTGTTCAAAATGAAAATTAAAAAAAAACTTACTGTGACAAGTTAATGGGGAATAAAATGTGGGAAGTGTAGGTAAACATCGAAATTTGCAGTAACATTCTTTGCTCCGTATTCATGGAATGTTCAGGGTGCTTTGCAAGCTTTTCCTTTTTTGTTTGTCATCTTATCCTTTTTTTCCAAAATGCATCTCGTGCTTAGAAATCCTGCAAGTAAACTTTGCAGTATACTTCTGTTTATCATTTTTCCTCACTTGCTTATCATTTATTTTTGCATTGTTAGAGGTTTACAGGCTCTGCTGTGTTTTAAGAATAGTCTTTGGTGATAAGATACAATTCTGATACTGTTGCATTTTTTATATTTTCTTATGCATCTTCAGCAGTAATAAAGTTGAAAAATTTTGTTCCAGGAACACGAAGTTGATTCAGAGCATATTTTGCATATTCATTTCTCTGGTTAACAACCAAACCTATTTTACAGAAACAAGTTTAAAAAATCATAGCTATATAGAGAACCCAGATAATATTGGCTTAATTGTGGCATGTGGTGTGTTAATAGCAATTCTCTAAATTCTATAAATGCATGTTATTTTCTGGAACAAAATTAGTCCTGTAAAGCTCCTAGTATCATAAAATTTTCATTCTAGACCAACACAACAGATTAAACAAGCCATGTACACAGTCAACAGTTTCCCAAAGTTCTGTAAGGTGCTGCAGAACAGACCTGTCAGTCCCAGAGAGATAATTAGTTATTACAAGTAAGTACTTGTTCTCAAAGATGGGGAACACTTTTTTAAATCCGTCTTGGAAAACAAAGGTTTCGGTATCTTAGTAGTAAATGTAGTAAATGCTGAATCACTGTTTTTATTTTTCATGGACTTTACCTTTTAAGAATTTGGTGTGAGCTGTTTCTGGCAGTGGTGCCAGGGCTCAGACCTAGGGCTGGCAGGGGCCTCTCCCAGCTCACATGTGTAACTGTAAAGAGCAGTGATGTTCACCTCAGTGTCTGCTTCCTACCCATAGATAAATCTACTGGTTTGTGAATGTGAGAGGAATGTGAGGGAAGCAGAAGCACTTGTTAGATACCAAATGATTTAGTGATTTGATTGGGTGAAATTTGGATGTTCATTTTGAACTGGAGATGGAAAGCCTAAGTTTCTTTTCAATATTGCTGCTTTACTTTATACTGCTTGGTAATAGAATTGTACTAAGGCACATAATATATCCAGTTTATGAATTATTAGCAGTAATTAGTGGTATATTTTATTAACAGACTACTCTGCAGTAAGTTTGGAGAGAGTGCACCTGTGTGGGAGTCTGTGGGAGACTTTTTGCCTCACTATTAGGAATTTAGTAGACTTGTTTTTGTTAAAAAAGATTGTTTGGAGGTGGGGGTTTTTTTCTCCTCCAAAAGTATTTTTTCTAATTGCTGAGGCGGTGTCTAGTCACAGAATTTTAATTCCAATTTTGTAATGAGACGTGCCAAGCCTCATAACCCTTTGAACTTTTGGGTCCCCTCTAAGCAGAAGTCATAAAGGACTAAAAGTACCTTCTTTTAGGAATTACAGTCTAATGAAAGGTATCATATATTGCAGTAAAACTGATTAGCCGGGGTTTTTTAAACGAATGATCAAAGTTCTTACTATTTTGTGATTGGAAGAATGCTGTAGAACCACAAATGTCAGTTAATAAAAATGAAGCTAATGTCTTTTTCTTTCTGATTGCTTGGACTTTTTTTAGGCTGGTCCATACAGGCGTGTTTCACTAAGGTTCAGCTTTTGGTTAAGGGACTAAGCCTTTTCAGGATTCTAGTTATTCCCAAAACTAGGACATTTTAGTCTGAATGTGAAGTGTGTGCCTCCATATCACAGACTCACAGCATCCACAGCGACAGTGAGCATGGAGCCGAGTCTGAGCAGCTCCTCAGTGGCAGCAGCAACAAAGTGGAAAAATTATCAGGCAGCTGGGGCAATGAAAAGATTTGACTGCTGGAGCTCTTTTGAGGGAAATACTGGTAGAATGTCAAGGTGTCTGACTGAACCCAAGTTTTATAATCTGTTGTTTTTTTCCTTTTTTTTTAATCCTTCTGAATGGCTTGGTAAATATCAGATTTTTAATTGTCAAAGCAGTTAATTTGCAAGAGTTATCTGCCATTGTGATGAATTCTTTTTAGTTGGGCTTTTTTGTTTTAGATGTAACAGAAATGGCTCAGAACTTTTAAAGTGTGTATATATTGTCTATTTTGTGTGAGCCTGAAGATCTCTTGGTCTTTACTGGGCATGCTCTCTATTTTCCCTTCTTGATCTCCTCACTATTCTAGGAAAAATATTTCAAGTCAAAAGTGCTAGTGCCAAACAACAGTGATAATGGTTTGTTGCTCACTTACACTGGTGAAAATATTGGCTGTGCTGGGATTATTCTGCAACACCCAGGGCATTTCCTGGACTTGTCGGTGTTAGATAGACACTGCATCAAGGACATGTATTTATCTCTGTGAGGCAGTAGTTCTAAAAACACCCCACTAATGTAGGAAGGCAAGGTCAGGCCTGCCAATCCCTGGCTTTGCGCAAATTGGATTTCTGCATACCAGTTTTAGTAAACTGTGTTACCACAAAAGGTGGCTGGACTAAAAGAAAATTTTCCTGTCAAATAATACAGAAGTTGTCATAGCAGACAAGACCAAAAAATAATTCTTTTTTTTTTAGCCCCCTTTTGGAAGTGAAAAGCAATGGATAACTTCATCTCAAATGTCTTGGATAGGCAAGAAATTTTTACATAGCTGACAAGTCTTGGAGCCTAAAAGCACCATGTTGGTATAAAATAGGTGTTTGAAAGATGGTATATTTGCATTTGGCGAAGCACAATTCCACTGAAGTAAAAGTTTTGAAATAAGTACCAAAAAGCAAAGTGTTGAATGTCTTTTCTCGGCTTAGGTCGCGATCCAGGTCGCCGCGGAGAAGGGCTCACACGCCGGAGCGGCGGCGCGAGGAGAGGAGCGTTCCCACCGCCTATCGCATCAGCAACAGCCCTGGCAACAGCAGGAAACGGCCCCGCTCCAAGTAAGGGCTCCTGGGCCTGCCATCCCAACAGCCTTGACACCTCATGTCTTGTACACGCCTTAGTTAGAGCTTAACCTTTGTATGTTCTGGACGTTTATTTTGATAGAAAAATACTTTATCAGAGGAAAAAAAAAAATACTAGACGCACACGTTCTTCCCTTTCTTGCATATGTTTGAACTGCAGCTGTCCAGCCAAATTGGTGGATGTTAATACACTGTTGTCTGCTGGCCATGAGAGTTCAGATTTCTCTGAGAGTTTCATATTTCCCTCTTGTGGAGTCACTTTCTCATGCTGTGCTCGTGCAAGCTGTATGACCTCTGCACAGGTCATAGCACAATTATGGTGTCAGCTTTCTTGACATCACATCATACCTGCAAAAATCAAAGTGGCATTTAGTTTTCCACTTCTTTCTCCATATGTCTTGTGGAATAAGAAAGAAAGAGATCATTTTCGACTTCATTTAAAAATTTTATTGTTTCTTATGACTACACCTCTTGAGAGCCTGTAATTAATTGATGTGTGGTAGGTATAATTGAGAACTTTCTAAGTATGCTTCCACTGTTTCAGTTTTTAACATTCATCAAATGAAGATAATAGAGGTTCCTGTGGAATTCATGCAAATTTGGTTAAGCAGAACAGATATGGAAGCTTAAAATGTTTATTTTCCTATAAAGGCACTAAAGAGTCGTTTTGCACATCCCCATGCTGTTTTTAATGCTGCATTGGTGTGTCTGCTGTCATTCAGCATTTTTAAAAAGTATTTTTAGAATTGTGCCACTCCAAGTTGTAAATTATAATGGCAATTGTGAAACAAACTATGTTCTTCTGTGAATAATATTGCTTATATAGGTCAAAATTTTAAACTTCTCCTAGGCCTCAAACAGGAAACCAGAAAGTGGCACAATAATATCTTGCAGTAAGTATAGAAGATATAGACTGAAGGAGGAGTATTGTAGTTAAACATAGATAAGGATATTTTGCAGCTCTGATAGGAGAAATTAAATCAAAAGCTGTTTCAGCCCTGACACGTTAAATTTTCAAGTAAAAATATGATGTACCAGTTTCCATGTTCAATTATGGAACAGATTCTTCATCATTCAGCTGTTCTATTTGTTCATCATAATCTGAGATGAAAGATACCAAGAAAGCTTACAGTAAAGTCTTTTCTTACATGACAAATGTTTGACAAGATTTTCAAGATTTAAATGTGAAATCTCTTTACAGGTTGGTTACATGATGATGTTTAAGAAACTAAGCAATTAAAGTACTAGTCAAGGAATAACTGACTTTGTAGCTGATGGTTATGCGTAGTCATGAAAATGTTAGAGGCTGTGGGGTTTTTTTTTCTGGCACTTCATCATTTATACAAGAAAAGCTTTAGGAGGTTTTGCAATTTCAAGTCTTGATTGTTAATTTCTATATAAAAAATTTGTGGGGTAAATTCTAAGCATCAGAGTTGTACAGTATTTATATGGAAATTCAATGTGTTACAGCATAGCACCTTTTAAAGTAGAAAATTCCCACAAAAATCAAAATAAAGGAATGCATAATGTGGTATTTAAAAGGTGACTAAATGTTTTAGTGTTTTAAGATGTTCTAGAAATTTCAACAGCATTCTTCTGCATAGACTTGGAGTGCATGCTAGAGAGAGATGCCTACAGTGAGGTATTGCCTACCTTTAATTAAGGCATCACTCTAGTTATTCTAATTACAGGAATATCAATACTAGTATGTAAATCATACAGACATAAGTTCATAAGCAGGTAAAAAAAATTGATCATTTCATCTTTAATATAATACTAATTGAATTCTCTTTGAGCTAAATATTGCCTATGAGGTGACTGTCTCTTTTCCCTTCTGTCAGTAATAAACACACTGGGTACCCATAAGTCCTTTGTTTCAGCTGTCATACTGACAAACATTTGTGGATCTAATTTCCTGGTCACAAACAGTTTGCACTTAGGCATGCTGCTAGGTCCAGATTAGTCTGAGTGCAATACAACAGCTCATTTAAAATTTTGATCCCGCAGTTTGTTGCATTGCAGGTTGGATCATGAGGAAAGGAGTTTTTCTTTTAAAAGCCAAACAAATTGGATTTGCCTTGTAGATATTTTACAAAGCCATAATTCCGTGTTTTGTTTCTTTTATGAGCCAGGAAAATTGTAAGTGGTATGAACTCTTACATTTCTTATTGCATTCTAAGTGTCTGATGTTGTTTGGGAAGGAAATTCCCTCTAGCAAAGTTATTCTGCAAATCTCAGATGAAAGGCTTTTTGTTGTTGTCCTGCAAACGGTCAAATGCTGGCCAGTAACTGCTGTGCACTCGTGAAGCAGCATTCCAAGTGAGAACCTCAGGAGCCAGTAGTTGCCTAATGTAATATACTAAAAAGAGCTTCTGAGAAAGTGTTTTGTGCAACTATAAACGTGCGGCATTGGGTAAGACTAATGCTTGTTGAATGCAAGAGAAATGTGCTGTAGAGGAGGGTACATAAGCTTTCGGAAGTGTGGAAAGTAACTTCATCTTAGCTAGCGTAATATTGCTTTAAATACTCTTCAATAAAATATTTCTTTCTCACAGAAGTCCCCATGAAAAGAAGAAGAAGAGGCGATCTAGATCACGTACTAAATCCAGAGCAAGATCTCCCTCACCATCCATGTCACCAGGCAAACCATCCACACACAAAAATTCTGTACATTCAACTAGTGTCTCTCCTGTGGAGAGTAGGGAATCCAGCCAGGAACGCTCCAGGTACCGTGCTCTGTTGTTGTCACACTGCAGTGCTGCTGTCTCTTGACTGTCAGGGTGTCTGTGGCCAGAGTCGTGGGGTGCAGAGCCCTGTGTGTGTGCAGTCTGTGCTTATCAACAGTAAAAGTCACTGGGAGCACGGCACTATCTGCACCAGACTGATGAAGGTGTTGGGTCTCTGTTGCTTTCTGGAGTAAACATCTCGACCTACTCTTACAGGAAAAGTCACGCAGAAAATTCTGCAATCTGTTTCTAAGTTGGAAATTGGAAGCTTTCATGAAATGGGATAACTCTTTGAAGTAAAACTTTAATAGAGTGTTTTGAATTGTAACGTGTGTCAAGATTCATGATTAAATTATTTCTAGAATATAGAACAGTCCTGCTAAAAATTCTCCAGCTGCTGTTGAGATTTGTCTGAGCAGTTGTACGGGTGATTTTTCTGACCCTGACTTACGTCCTCTAGTTGACTGAGAGAACTGTTGACTAATGTATGAGAGATATGTACAATAAAACCCAGATCAAGATGGTGAGTGAGATGCATTTTCAAAATTTTTATTATAAATTTCTCATTTTATTTTTTAGGGGAGTCTCTCAGGAAAAAGATGGCCAAATCTCTTCAGCAATTGTGTCGTCAGTGCAGAGTAAAATCACTCAGGTACAAACAGGCAAAATCAGATTATGTTGCCTAATTAAGTATGTCCAGCATATTGCTTTCTTCTCTTACCACCTTGAGCAATTCTGAACTTCACATATGATGTAGACATGTTCACTGTCTTTCTTAATGTGTTTGCTTATGGGAACAACAATTTTATTGCTTCTCTAGGTGCTGCCATTTCAATTTTAATCAAGCCTCTAAAGACCAAGGTAAAATTTGTTAGGCTGCAGTTGTATCCACTGTAAAGATGTTAAAATCCACGTTATGCTGCAATGCTCTCTTTATCAACGGCACATCTTACCATGCAGAGCTCTTAACAAGTTTCATGGAAGAAAGAAATATTTAACTTTTTTCATTTGGATATGCCAACTTTAAAGGAAAAATTGTCTTAATTATGTTTTAAAAAATTTACTGTAGAAAATCAGAGATTTTCTATTCTTTTATATTTTATATTTTATATTCTTTTTATATTCTGATATGTTTTCAGTGGATAAGTTATTCTTTCGATACATAAACATTGTTCAAAAATTTAGTTCTGCTTTGGAAATAGTGGTAGTTGGGAATTAAAACTAGTGGTCTAGTACCATACATACAAAATTTGATCCATTTCTTATGAGAAGCTCTAAACAAGATTATTCAGGAAAAACAGCAAGTTTAGGAAGCAGAGAAAGAAAAAAGAGGAGTTAATGTCACAGCTGCTGCCAAACAAATGCATGAGAATTCCTGGTATGAAAAATGAGATACAAACTACATCATGGTTTTCAAAGGAGAGTAAACATGCCACCCATTAAACACATATACCCTTCAAAGGTCATTGGTTTATGCATTTTTGGGTTAAATGTTGCTTATGGCATACCATTTCCTAATTTAATATTACACTGCTTGTTTGAAGTGGAGCTATAAGAGAAGGAATGACTACTGTGTCAAAATATAGTTCTTGATTGCTATTTGGAAAAAGTAAACAGTAGGAAAGAAACTTACATTAATCTGCAAGGTATTTCCCAAAACAGATGAGTTTAGCATCCTGTTATCATTAGGAGCTCCAAAAAATGGAATTTAACTATTAGATTGTTGTGCTGCCATTGTGTTTGCTGACCCTAACCAAGTTAGTGTTTTTTCTCATTCAGATCCTTCCATCTGTAAAACAGAAGGGATAATGATGCTGGAGTGTTTTGAGAATTTCAGGTGCAAAATACTTTAAAAGCACTAAGGAATTTTTTTATACTGCATTTGTGAACAAATCTTTAAGTAACTCTGATTCATTACTGATACACACTTTTTATTTTGTCATCATTTTTTGCAACCCAGTTATTCAATGCTATTTACATGAAATTTCATTTCTTTTTGTTAATGCTGTTCCAACTGGATGCTCAGACAAGACTGAGAGTCTGCTTGGTTTCACAGTCACTGTCATATGAGAAAATGCCTCTACTATGTAAATTTTTGGTTCAGATTTACAAAGCAAGAAAAAAAACTCCTTTCAGTTTTAGAGTAATTGCTACATTCTTTTGTTACCTTCTCTCATTTTCTCATTTCTTTTACTCTTGTTTTTTTCCTATTTATACCTCCAGTGGTTAGTAATTGTGTGTTCATTACAGGGTTTCTTTGAAGATATGGTCATAGTTTTTCCATTTCAATTGGTGGGATTGCTGTGCTTTGTTATATAGAAACGGCTTGAAATATTTATGCAGAGCACTTCGTTGCATTTTGGTAAAACCAGACTTCAGTCTCTGTTACAGGAACTTTCTCCAAATTATCTGACTCATTTACTCTAGGAACTAAACATTTGATGGTCATGACTCAAGTGTCCTGTGAGTGGAACACACACTCACCCTTCATGCAGGTTTTTGAAGTCTTGCTGTATTCAAAGCTCAGACATGTCTGATCATTTTCCTGTTATTTTCTACAGGATCTTATGGCCAAAGTCAGAGCAATGCTTGCAGCTTCCAAAAACATCCAAACCAGTGCCTCCTGAGACCCATTGGAACGGACCATCAAAAAATTGTGTGAAAAGAATAATTGGAAAAGAACTGCCTCATCTCAAATGTACAGCTGAGCTTGGCTCACTTGGTTCACAACTCGCCTAATTTACCAGAACTCAAGAAACTAAAACCTATCTTTCTGTACAGAAGCATCTCCTTGAAATTTCATTAAATTTTTTCAGCCAGAATATCTTTGAAAGTTTTTGGGTTTTGTAAATTGATTTTTTTGACTAATTCTTCAATAACGTTTTATGATCAGCAGTCTGTATGTATATATTTGTAAATACTATGTTTCTGTGAAAAGTATTACACAATAAAGAAGAAGGAAACATCTTTCATTAGCTAGAGTTTTTGTGGAGTCCTTAATTGTTTGCAATTGAGGTTTGTTACAAATTAATGGGTTTTTTTTGTTTATTATTTTCTGATTTTTAATTTGACAGCTATCTTGCCTGCTGACCACCTTAAGCTGAGAAATTCTGTTTATCTTCCTTCATGTACAGGATGATCTCAGAAGAATGCTTGTTTACTTGGATGTCAGTAGTAGAGGGTTTTTGAACAAGGGATGTGATTTCCTGTCCCTGAATTAGAAAGATCTCAGAGCCTCCATGTGAGAAGTTGACCCTTGGAAGTCAGTAATAATGGTCTGTAGCCTCACTGTCTGAGTGTACCTTGTTGTCTCTACTTAGATATGTAAAAGGGTATTTTTAGACATTCATCAGGCATCCTGTATAGAAATCCAACATTTTTCTGATTTAACATCTTTCACACAGTGGAAAAAGATATTTATACTAACTTGTATTTTACTGACATAGATCTGTTAACTTTTTTCAGAAAGTTTGTGGCCTCAGTAAAATTGCACATTTGTTTATTATGCATTCTTTGTTCCACACTGAGATTGTTTTAATGTTTTAATTTAAATGCTCTTAAAATGAGTACAAAAAATGTGTGGATTTTTATCAAAACCTGCTTCAACAATGGGAGAGTTTTGTAATGGTTGGTTCTATCCAAAAGGTGCCTTTACTGGCAATTATCTAATTCCATAAAGAATGGGATCCTGGCTTTTACTGACCCTTGAAAAAGTCTATGGTCCATAGTTAGATTGTGGGTTTAGTGACTCATAGTCCTGATTTTCTCCGATTTTCTGACAGGTAGGTGAAGGTTGGACATGGATTAGAGAAATTAAAGTTCACACTTCTTCATAGACCAGTTGGTAAATTATTTCCACAGAATGACAGATAAACAACCCCAATGCAAAAATCTTCTTGTTGAAAGCAAGGGGAGGAGGAACAGTATTGATATAATTTAAGCAACATGATGGTCAAAATGGTCCCTGGCCTGCCACTTGCTTCCGTGGAGTGCAGGCATGGTTTTTAAGCCGTTGGAAATGGTAATTGATCAAGTTTCTTTTTAATTTTTGGTAAACAATTAGCAAAATTCACCCTCATACAAACAATATAAAATGCTGGGTCTGATGCAAAGCAATTTTTTTGTGCATGTAACCTGTGATGAAACAGCTATCTAAATGGTCATGTAGAATGATTTTATCCGCCACTTACCTAATTATTTCAATGTTATTTGCAGTGTTTTGGCTAGGACAAAAATAACTTTCAACTAGTACCAGAGGCACCGTTTCCTCTGCACCAATCGGTGAAACAGTACTAGTAGAGACAGATAAAGAAGGACATAAAGTAGATTTCAAGACAGCTGTTGTAGATTGTTGTGCAGCGACGGAATTTACAGCAGCTATATTTTTCTCCCTTAAATGGAGTTAAAAGTCCCTCCATGGTTAAATAATTGGCAGCTTGGATGCCAGTCGTTTGTCCAGCAATACGAAAAAACCCCTCTCTTTGATAAAATAGGCTAGCAACTTGTTTGGCTGCTGCTTGGCAGATTTATTCTCTTTGGGAGGATTGTTGCTTTAATGACTTCTTAAAATATTTTCTCTTTCTATGAGCAAGTCTTTCAGTCTTCTCTTTTTTCCTTACTCTCTTCTGTGATATGTGGGGAGATGGTGTGTTTAGCTCCAGAAAAATTTAGCACTCTCTCATGGGGAGTTGTATTCTCTAAAAAGTAGTAGTGTTTTCATTGTGCTGGTTTTTTTTTTCTTTCCAGTCAGAATGAACTTTTTTTAGCATATTGAAAGGGCTTGAACTGCTTTACCAGAATAATTTCACATTTTGAAATCAATGCTGCTTTTTTTGGTCTCTTTATAGGCACCAGCTGCATTGTAACTACTTGTAAATACAGCACAGAGCTTGTGATATAGTGAGTGCAATTTCAGGTGTCTGGTATATCAGAAGAATGTATGACCAGTACCAGGAAAAGTATCATAAAAACTTCCAATTGGGAAATTTTCAAATGTGTGTTTTCCAGGTATGAATTTGGAGCATACTCCCTCAGCATCTGGGACCATGGCTCCAGTTGTGGATCAGATGACACCTCCCAGCCACAAAACTGTATGTACTCAATTTCCTTGCCATGTTTCCGTGCACCAACAGGCCTATAAAGGCCCTGAATCACCTGGCTCACTCTGTATTTCCAGATTCCTTTTTCTGGTGAGAAATACACGATTTCTGGGACTTAAATATCAGGAGCACTTTGGTTGGAGGAAAGCGGGCTCTGAGTAGCCATACTGGAGCAGTTCTTGAGTTGTCAGCAACTAAGTTTTGGTTTTCCAAATTTTTCAGTTGTGTGAAAACTACATATTGTGAGACTCCTTTACTTAGATTTCAGTGAAATATAATAATTCAGACAACTCTTGAGCTGTAGATCCTTTATTTCCTCTGCACGAGTATAACAAACTAGGAATCTTAATACTGGATTTCCAAAGAACTTTGGAAGGGCCTTTGGTCTGTAATGTGCTAGCCTGTCTCTTCTCTTTCTCTTAGAAGGATCATAGTTTTGAAAATGAAAAAAACAAAATCAAAACAAAAAAAAAAAAAACTTATAAAAAATTGTCAGGTTATGTAACAGCTTTTTTTTTCTCTGTATTGATGCAGAGTAGCTTCTTAAAACAAAGAAATGCCACTAACAGTAGGAGCTGCCCAAGAGGTTTTTTTCTCTAGAAGTTTACCTTCAACTAAGATGTCAAAAAGCACTTAAAATTTATTTGAGTCACTAAGTTATTTGCAGACGTGTTTGTAGATGTTAGAGACACATTCTCAGGGATGGATGATAGCTTTATGTCACAAAACTAATGGCACAAAGGCTTCACTGCAGCCAAGGCTGTGTGTAGCCTTAGATTCTTCACCGTTCTTTGTTAAAGGGCAGTGAAATAGGTGGGGGTTAGCTGCCCGTGTACATCTGTCCACCAAGCCCTGTTACCAGTTGCCTTCAGAGCAGATTTCTCAGTACAGGCTTCCACTTCGACAGCTTTGTTTAATCTGCCCACCTGGGTCCAGTCTTCGTAGTTCAGGAGGTGACTTCAGAATGATTTTAATTAAATGTCACTCTAATTTGAATTAATTAGATATGCTCAACAGCCTTCTACCTGGCTCTTCAGTCTATTGGGTGACCTGTTAGTAGTAAAACAGTTAACATCATTTGTCCATCTCAGGATATACTTTTTGTTTTTCCATAAGTGAGGAGACCTGGCTTCCACTTGTTAAGTGTTTGACTTCCAGCAGTCTGACTCTGTCAAGCTGCTGACAGCCATTGAGATGTATCTCTTGGTATTATTCATAATTTCATATCTACTATCACTTTTAATTCTTTGTATCGCAACATTTTGTTTGACACCAATTATTTTGGAATGTACACGTTCTCACTTGTAAACTTCTTGCATTAGAAAGATCAAAATTATATTCTTCATTTTTCAGTGGGGCAACAAATGATGACATTTAGAATTAATGTTTTCTTGGATTTAAGGCAATGACTATTTTTTGTGAAGACATTTTATTAGGAAATCCTATTTAATTAAATTTCTACTTAATTAAGTTGCTTTTATCCCTCTTCTCCCACCCCTATCCAGCAATTAATTATATTAAGCAAAGAAATAAAACTCTTTTGGATTGAGGTTAGTAAACTGCTAAGGCATCTTCTTTGCGAGTTTTCCTTTTGCCGTTACAATCTGAAAGTGTGAAATACAGCATTGCACTAATTTAACATTGTTAATTTACAAAATAAAAATACCATGGCTATAACATGAAAATTTTTTGAAATTCTGATATATGCAGATCTTAGAAGTTCACTGTTTCTTTATCTTTCCATTTGTGATTTAAGTACAGATATATTCTGAATATCTTGTTTTGCTTCTACACACATCCTTTCAGCACAGAAGTGTAGTTCAGTGAATTATTACATGCAAAAAGAAAGGCTTCATTGAAGCATTTGGTTGGAAACTAAAATCTGCCTGCATGCTGGTGAGCTGTTGGTCTTTCTGGCAGCAGCTGTAGTGGCATTACTGTTGTTACTCTGTTTGAACCATCAAAGGATTTCTGATAAATCTTGATGCATGCAAAAAGCATGTCTTTGCTTTTTGCCTTAATTTTCCCTGCTCTGGATTACACAAGAGTTATATTCACCCTACTGCATTTTGTGAAATCTTAAAGCAAAATTGTGAGCATTTATAACAAATCCACTTTTACCTTTCAGGGTACTTGAAACTTCCCTGGTATTAATTTAATATCTTTAATTTGCATGAAGATGATAATCTCTTGGCAACAATTAATCCTGAACATGCAGCATGACAAACATTATAAAAAGCTCTGCCAGAGCATTTTAAAAGTATGGTGCTAATCTGCTGTCTCTGGCTCACTGCCACGCTTTCCTCAGGAGACGTGCTAGGACTTTTCTCTGATAAGGACAAAATGGCTCGGCATGCAATGGTTGCCTGCTGACAAACTCATTTTTCTCTTTACACTGTGTTAAACTGATGATCTCTGCATAGGAAGCAAGATGAGTTCTTGTTGATACTTGACAGTGTTACAGATACAGCTGCCTGCTTGGGTGAAAGCAATCCCAGTATGCAAGGCTGGAGGAGGACAGGTGCTGATCTCCCCAGACAGCAAAGAGTGGCAGATACGATGCCTCACTGCAGGGAAGCTGGTGTTATCTGGGGATCTCCAATTTTTCTTTTCCTCTTTCCTGTAAAATAAATTCTAAGGATTTTTCCAGGGAGAAGTTCCATATGTGCTTATATTTCCTCTATTAAAACATAGGAGGATTTGGGGCTTCTCATTAAAATGCAATCCAAAGATGTGTATCTGCAACATTATTTATTAGGATATGGCACTTGGGGTGATTGTGGCACTTCAGTTAAATTACTGCTCTGGCTTGTTGCAAGCTTGGAGGAGCTTTATTCCTCCAAAAATGCTAAAGCTTGAAAAAAAAACAACTACCCTTAACTGATCAAGAAATCGGTCAGAGGGTTTGCTATTACAAGAAAGGAAATAAAATCTGTTACCTTAGCTCCTCCTTTCTGAAACTCTAATTCATTTTCTAAGATAAAATGCAAAGGAAAAATTCATATGGTAAGGACTGATGAAAAGATGAGAATTTTTCCACCTTGGTTCAAGTGAGAGGTGATATATCAACCTTAAGCTGTTGAAGCCATCAAAAGTACACCATCTGCCGGTCTTTGAGTTTTTTAGCTTATGCTCAGTGAAGATTATAAATCACCAAGTACAATGATTAAAAAGATTTTTATCAAAATTTTAAGGTTACTTCAAAAAAATGGTGGGCTGGGTGAAGCCTGTGTTACAATGGTATCATTGTAGTCCTTTTTCAGTAAGATGCCTGTGCATCAAGAGAAATTAGAGAGCTTTATCACCTTGACCGTACCTGGAAACCTCGCAGTAGATACTCAGCACAGAGTGAAAAGACAGCTACTCTAATGATACAGTTCTAGTTGTAAACCTCTCATTCCCTGGGATTTTTTTTGGTAAAATGTGCAGGATTTCAGTGTAATGGTGTAATAATGATGGACACAGGAATAAAGATCCTTTAGATGCCCCAGTGTACTGTTTTGTATTCCCAGAAGAGAACACTTAATGTATTTGCATAATAAGAAGCTGCCAGTTTATTCAGTTTAATCATGTGTTGTGAAAGCCTGTGAGTTTGTACGTTAATAGTTTTCTTGGAATTGCCATTACAAGCAATAGATGATCTTGTGTGGCTCCCTTCTCTGCTTGGATTCCCACTGGCCCTGAGATTTGTGCTGCTGTTTATCATTGGGGAAATATTTCCATCTCCTCTGTGTCCTCTCTGTCTGGGCCCTGGATGTGGGAATAGACCCTAACAGTCCTGTGAGACCTTCACCCAGTGATCTCAGGTGTCGTTCCCAGCTTCACAGGGCTGTGCTCAGGCTGGAGAGGTCCCTGCCCTGCCCCTGCCTTGCTGTGCTGAGCTCCTAGCTCCCTCTTCCAGGGACTTTGTGCTCCATGACCCTTGTTGCTCCAGGCTGGTTCACTGGCTGCTGTCATTGCCCACAGAGGGTCTGTTTGCCTCCACTTGCATCTCCTCGGTGAAGCTGTGCCCATGTCTTTGGACTAGCTTTGCAGGGATGTGTTAAGTCCAAAGCTGAATGTCCTGTGTCTTACCACAACAGACAGTAGAAATTGTCTGGACAAAACCAGTAAACTTAAGTAGCTTTTATTGACCTCATTCCCCTTCATAAAAGTTATATTTAAAAATAATATCCAGTGTAATCTGGGAAATCTCTTAGCTGAACACTGGCAGCTTCATGATCCAATTAAAACACTCCGTGAATCCACACATCCCATTGCCAAAAATTTCTCATCTTTAAACCTTTGTACATCACGTAACAATTTGTCTTCACTTACATCTCCTATTTGTACTTCTGAAATAGGTGTAAGCTTGCCTGACATTTTTTAATCAGGAAATGGTATAAATTGACAGCCTCAAGCTGTCACTGCATGCAGAAACACTGAGATGTGTCTATTCATTCTGCAGAAGGAGCATGTTAAATTCACACTGTTCATAATCTCCTGTTGGAACCAATATTGGCTAATGACTTTAATAGTATTACACTTGGCCAAAAATTAAACACATCTTTCATCCTTTCCTAAAGCTATTTCTGTTTTAAAGCATTGTAGATAAGGAGACAAAGTGGACATAGAGTGATATTATGTGTTGAATTTAAGAGAATACAGTAAAAATGAGTGGGCTACACTGGCAATTCTGATGGAAGTTGTCCAGTGTTTCTTCACATGCAGAAAGTCATTCACTCAAGTCTGACAACCTAATGGTTTTGATAACACCATGATAGCTATTTGAGCTTGGGTGTGCTGGAAATTTCTTTAAGAAAGGAGGGACAGCTATGGGTTAAATCTTAAAGTGCATAGGCTTGGTTCAAGTGTGACTGTAGCCACAGCTACCTGGAACCTTGGTTTTGTGAAGAAAATGAAACATATTGTGATATAATTTTTTTTCTCTCAAAAAAGTCAGCAGCCTGCACATGGGGAGAAAGTGAACCCCATAACCAGCAAATCAAATTTATTGGGTTTTATATTATCAACTGCTGATGTCCTGAAATAACAAGAAAAAATGCTGTAAACAGTGCTGTATTGAAACACTGAATCACTGAATCTAACTTTCTTTTTAATTGGGCTATCTGAAGGATGAGCCTCTGCAGTGTCTAGAAGTGCCCATGAAAACTCAAAAGGGAGAAAATGAATATATTAAGCAGCTAATTTGTAGCATGGTGCCAGTCTGCCCATTTGATTCTCCCTATCAACAGAAACCATAAAAGGCTAATTTCTTGCTGTAAAATGTTCTTTTTTATTTTTACAGGTGAAGCTCATGGAGTGGGAAATGGAGAGGGAATTATATAGCTTGGAAAACTTGGTGAGAAAGAGGAGCTCCTTATTTCAGAATCTACTGTTGTCTTTATTGACCCATGTTCATAACAAAAGCTTGATTGCAGGGGGAACACAAGTTCCCACCTGCAGGCTTAAGGGAGTTGCTGCTGTTGAGGACTGGACAGTGCTGTGAGTGCTTCCCTCCCTTCCTGTGGGCTGTCACTGCCTTGTTGGCTTGCAGGGAGAGGAGTTCAGCTGTCTGTGTCCTTCAGCCTACATCCTCCATGGGTGAAGGAGGACATGAAGTCAGTGTGTCCTGGTGGGTGTGCTGCTCCTGGCTGGAAGGATTCTTGTGAGGCCACAGGCAAAAACAGGAGTGCAGAAATTGCAAGTAATGGCACAAAGAAGGGTGATTTATAGGTGTGATGTTGCTCCTTTTTGTGTTGGCTGCTGCAAAATTTATTTCAGCTTTTTGAGTTAAAGCAAAAGGAAAAATAACAAAGTAATCCTCCCACAACCAAAATATAACCTGAACACTGTCAGCACGCAGCTCTGCTGTCCCCAAATGCTGCTGGTCAGAGATTTGCATGTGCCTTTAGAAATCTGTGTTATAGCTGAAGTTTTAATTTATATTCATTTCCATTTTTATCTGGGCACGGTTTAGCCTAGCATTGTAAATATTAATAGCTGCTGGCTTTAATTGTCAGGATTTGTACAAAAATGTTGCTGTTTCACTAATTAAACTCTGTCCAAATGCACAGCATCAGGCCTTGGGCACTTCTGCTAATTGAACTGAGCTTTCTACCTGTTAGTTTATTTGGATAAATATTATTAAAAGGCTTTGATAATTAGCAACTGTTCACAAAATGTGCTTGTCATCTGTCAGTATCCTCTAAGACTGCATGTTTCCTGACCAGGAGGTTGAAGTGTTATTCCTTATAACAGCATATTAATATGCCAAACAGGGCAACTGAAAGAGGGAAAATTGAAGCTGAATATTTTGGAACTCTAAAAGTAAAGCAGAACTGTGGCACAGCCAGAGCACTAGGCTGGCTCTGAGTGGGAGCACGTTCAAGTCTCAGCTCTCCAGTTGTGTCCTTATGTGATGTATGGATCTCTTTGGTTCTGTGTAAGAAAAAGAAAGGTAATTTCACTTCTTTGCTTTATTCAGTGGTGCAGAACCAAGGGCTTAAGGGCAGTGTCTTGTTTCTGAGACCTTACAGCATAGCCCAGAGGTGACAAGAAAGAAAAACTTAAACTGAGACCAAGAGAGATAGTAGAGTGTGATGCTGGGGTGTAATGTATGGTTGCAGATTGCTACTCTTAACTCTGAGGCCATATATTTGTTTTACTGTGCAATGAGGTTAAAAACTGTAGACTGCACTGGAATGCAGGTACAATCCTACACCGAGGTGTTTGCTCCCCTGTTGTGTGATCACAACATTCTGTACACACAGCATTGGAAAAGAAATGTACTTCCTGTAGTGCAGATGTGGACTGAGGTTTCCCAGTGCCAGAGATGCTGTATAAGACTTCTCTAAGCTTTTCTAGAGCATAGCTTACCTAATTTTCAGCTGTATCCTACCACTAAAATTGCCTTTGGATTTATTTTTAAATAGATTAAAATCTTGACTGTAGAAATCTGAACAGTAAAGCACATAATATGGCACAACAGTTTGCTTTGGTTCTGCATCTTAAATACCTTCACATAGATAAAGAAATAAGTTTATACTTTGTTTAACAAAACAAGCTCAGTGATGATAGATGAAGAAACTTTTCCTGCCTGATTCCTTCTGATCTGTGTGTGCCTTTTCTTCTTCCCAACACCATGAGTCCTTGACTGATGGGTTCATTCAGGACATCTCAGAGATAGGTAGGGAAGATAACTGTTAACTTAACTGGCGATGGTGGTTGACGTGAACCAAAAAAATGAATGCATAGATAAAAATGACATCTTAGATCTTGAAACATGAAGTTTTCTGGGCTGTAAATAGTGTCTATTTAGTACCAAAAAAAAATAAAGTAAAGGCTGAACCTTAGTAATCGTTCTTTCTTCAGAGCAATTGGTCTGTGCTGGGATATTTTTATAATCCTACCTCTTGATCTTCTGAAGAGCTGTTGTGTTTGAAATAATTATTTCAAAGAAAGATTGAAGAAAGAGCAAGATCATCTTTGCACAAGGGTTTTTTTCATCACCTAAATATATTCATTATAGAAACATCTACCTCAAAAGAGGTACAGATCATTCCCAGCATCCCGGGCTGCTGTTTTTCTACTCCATCTGCCAGAAGTTTTGCAGCTGGCACAATTCATTAATTCTGTTCAACTTGTGTTCTCTCAAACCAGCGATGAATTTGATAATCAGCATGCTGGGCTTTAAACCTACAGTTTTCTCTTTATTCTGAGCTACTCACTGAGGAACACAACAGCTTTTGCAAAGGCTTTCTCTGGAGGGACACAGCTGCATATGGATGGTGTGATGGAATCTCCATCTCCTTGGTAGTAAACTGGTGAGTGCTGGTGGTGGAGCTTGGAATATGGCTCAGTGTTTAGCCATTATTATGAAAATCAGCACAATATCTCTGCTTGTACCCCAAGCTGCAGGGCCAACAGGATTGTCAGCATGAGCAACAGTGCTCTGTTTTTGCAGACTCTTGACTCATAAAAGGCCTGTTAACATCCAGAAAGCTGTTACTGGGAGGTCCTGGCCCTAAGTGGCGATAGAAGAATGTGGTGTTGTGCTTGAGACACCTTTTGAGAAATGGATTTGTCTCAGCTCTGTTCTTGGCTACTCAGTTTGAATTTTGTTGATCAAGTAGCACTAGGAAGGTACCAGCTCTTATAACCTTCTTGAAAGGAAAACCCTATACTTGCCAAGATAGCCCCACGTAGACAGGGAAAGAGATCAAAAGGAGGCAAGAATTTGTAACAGGTAACACAGGGGTGCAACAATGAGGAAAAGTTACAGGGACAGTGGGATCAGGAATAGGAAGACTTGAAAAATCCAAGGATAAAAAAGCTTTGCTAAGGAGAAGCCTGTGGAAATTTTCATGGATGCAAGAGTGGATATGTATAAACCAGAAAATAAAGGCAATTATGACTATCCTCGTAGCACTTTATACCATTGTTACAACCTTTGAAAGCTTACTGCCGGCCTATTCTTACTCTTCTGGAAGTTTACTGTTTTCTGACAAACCTCTTTATATATATAATTTATGAAAGTCCAGGAGTCTATGCTTATTTTACTCTTGCAGATCTTACTGGAACACTCCAGGGACATCCATTTATGGGATCCAAAGCAAGGTTTTGTTTTTCCCACTCCTCCTTGACAAAAATCTATCAGTAGGTGCCAGTGTTCAGAATCTGGTGTTCTCAGGACCCCATTTTTCTATCACATACTCGAAAGCCTTCAGTGATTGACAAACGGCTGCCACCTTCATCTCCACATGATATTAACAGCAGATCTGGTGACCCTCACACCTTCTTTCAATACGTCTGTCTAGAATTGAAGCAAAATACACAATTTTTCTGGGAGAGATAACAGGTGAGTGACTCAATGGAGAAATCCACCCACTCCCCTGTACAAATACTTCTATAGCTGCTGGTAAATTCACATAGGCTGACGAACTGAGAGCAGTGTGCCAGGACAGGAGCCGGATTCAATGGTTTAAGCATTCTCCAAATGCTCCTGACTGAGCAAAGCCAAAGACAAAACCAGTGCCCCTCTCGGTGCTTGCTCTGAACTGGCACACCCGGCACATTCCCGGCTGCTGGAGGCAACCTGAGCAGTTCAAGTGCCTGTTTATGACACTTCCTTTTCTTGGAAAGGAGATGACATCTGACTCTTTCTCAGTATCAAAATCCCCTTCAGAACTCCAGGAATTCACTGAAATTGCTTTTTCATGGCAAGTTTTCATGAGGCTGAAATGCTTGGGAGTGGAAGCTGGTGGTAGTGTGGCTGCAGTCCCTGCTGGGCTCCCCATCCATCACAACATTTGTGCTGAGGCCCAGAGAGAGATACTGATAGAGAGCACGGAGAGAGCAATGTTCCCAGCTCTTTTTTTGCAGGTATTTTGCCAAAAATACATTTGGGTTTTTTTCTGTATTGTGAGATTTTGGAGGAGAGGAGAGACATCAAGGAATGGTGATGCTCACAGGTGACTGCTGCTTGTGCCAGCAGTCAGAGCAGAGCTAAGGGACTCGTGGCAAGGGGGCAAGGCCACTGAGTGGATGTGCAGCCTAGCCCAGGGCATGAAGGCAGGGAGGGGAACTGTGGTGCTGTCTAATAGGTTGTCCTTCAGAAATGCAGCATTTGCCTCTGGGAATGACACAGTTGCACAGCTGAGCCAGGACTGCTTGAAGTGAATTAGGCTGTATAATTTCAGGTTGCCTGTGAGTCAAAGAAAATTTTTGGAAATTCATTCTTTATTGATGTGTTTTCTTTTGCTTCAGAGAAAGAAAAGGAAATTTCCTACAAGATGGAAAAAAAAAAAAACAACACCACTTTTCATGTTGCTTGTAAAAAGTGCCTCAAGATTTTTATGAATTCTTTGTTACAGATTGCCAACAAAGTTAATTGAAAGACTGGACAAAAACCTTTTTTTTTTTTTTTTCTTTATCTGAATTCTTGCCTGTGCTTTGCCTAAGAGCACTCGGAGACTGTGCTATTGAATGTGTCTATGTGCAAAATGAAAATGGATTACTGCTGGAAAGTTAAAGAAAAAAGCAACAAAAACTAACCTTGATTTGTTCAAAATAATTCTTGCATTATATGTTGTTGGCTTAAGGCTAACAGCACCTCAGATGTACAAAACCAACAATGCAGCCCATCTTTCTCTGATAAATCAGAGAAGAGAAGCTTTTATTATGCCCTCCACCTGGGCTGGCTGTGAACATGCCCAATGTTCTGTGCTTTCCTATTGCTAATTGAGGTGGCCCCTTCCTGCTGGGGATCTGTTCTGCACCAGCAACAGGAAACCCTGGAGCCTTTGAGAGCCTTCCATGCCAGTTTGTGCCTGCATCTCCTCACAGCAGAGTGGTAAATTTATGAAACACCTCTGCTGGGAAACCACTGGCTTTTTCTTTTGGTCTGGCTCTCGCAGCTCTGGAAGGAGCAATGATCCATGCTGAGAACAAACAGGAGGGAATAGCTTCCAACATGCTTTACTGCATGGGAATGACAATGGCACAGCAGCTATTATCATTCACTGAGGGCACAGACGCTGGCTCTGTGGAGGGACACCACTGAAATCTGCTCCATTATTTTCAATAAGAGATATGCAGAATGTGAACAGGTTGGTATCTTCAACATGATCAGCAAAACAGCACAGAATTAACTCCTGTGTAATGCCCTGCTTTGTTTACAGCAGCTCTGGATGTGTGCTTGTGTAAGAGATGTCCCCATGTTTAACAAGTGACCCACCTGCACTGTGGCCAGTGGCCCTGACCTGTTCACACTGTGGCTGCAGGATCGAAGGTATGGCAGTAAATTGGCATCATTCCTTGGGCTGCTCTCTTGGCTCAGCCTAAGGTTTGTGCAATTAATGTCATCCTTTGTCAAACAGCTTCCACACCAGAGCAAATATAACTCCTGTCTCCTCCCTGCTGCCTGATTTAAGGTTTTTAGGGTCAGGATTCTCTCTTAGTAGCTATCCTGTAACTGCTACACTACAGTCGGGTCTCAGCCAAGCCGTTTCAGAGCTGTTTTTGTGCCAGTGAGTACAATCCAGGTTGGTTTGGGGCTGAATGCTACCATTATATCCCAATCACCTTTTTGAGTGGCAGCCAAGGTTCCCTGCCTGGTAAACAAAATATATAGCAGCAAATTTTATGACTTACTGAGGCTACAGATAGAATGTGAGGTGGCATGTCTTTCTTAAGGTACATTCCTTTTCATCAGAATGCACTGCATTTTGAAGTAAAAAGGTTCTCAATTTTTCTTATGTGCTGGAAAGCACAGAGAATCAGAGAATATCTGAGTTGGAAGGGACTCAACTCCTGGGCCTACACAGGACATCCCAAAAATCCCACCATGGGCCTGAGAGCATTATCTAAATGCTTCTTTAATTCAGGCTTGGTGCTTTGACCATTTACTTAAGAACCCCTTTCCAGAGGCTTCACTTCCCAGAGAGGGGGTGTTCTGTAGCATGAGGGGACTCTCTCATCTGCTGTCATGAGTGTCACTGCCAGAGCTGGCAGCTCACTGACTCAGACCTGCACTTCAGCAGCCAGACTCTGTTAATGTGCACAGCACACCCTGAGCTGCTCCTGCTCCCCCCAGGCAGCAAGGCTGCTGGCAGGGCCTGGATGGGATCCTGGGATCCCCATGGGAAAACACATTTGGACAGAGGAGCGGAAGAGGAGGAGGACACATGGAAAGTGAAGGTCTCAGTATTGCAGTCCAGCAGCCACAGGATTAATGCTCAGCTGCTTTTTGTCTTGCGTGAAATACCCAAGAGATGGGAGTTAAGGGAACCGAGCCGTGACTGTGAGCGAGTGGTACTGGCACAGTGAAATCAGTTGTGTCAGTGGTTTTTGAGCACGACTGGAGCCATCAGCTGGGTGCTGGGGAAAGTGAAGAAGTGTGGGTCTGATCATGCCCCTGGGGACACTGCCCTGAGTCCTGTGCTGATGTGCAGGGGACAGGGAGGCAGTGAGACAGGCACAGCCTGCCAGCCCAGTGGCTTCAGAGCATAGGAGCATCAGTGCCCAAGGGCTGAAAGCCTCATGATGAAATGAGAACCAACCTGCATCCTGCACAGTCTGGAGAGAGCGGAGACCACTGTCCTCTGTTATGGAGCTGCTCCTTTACCTCTGGGATAATGGTTTTGAGACATCTTGGCCTGGACCGGACACACCACACGAACTGAAGTGCCTTGTTTGATATTAACACAGTTGAGTCTTGGAATAACTTCTGCTAGACATTTATCATCTGGGTGCTGATTGCTAATATTCACCTCCTTAGACCCAAGCAAGGTGCAGGAAGCCTTTAATCCTTTTCTCTCAGTGCATTAGTGTAAAGCATCATGAATCTCTATTAAATTTGAGAGAGAACATGAAGCTAGTTTTCAGCTGCCTTGTTCATTTTATATTTCCTCTTATTTCAGTGCCTTGCCATGAAGCTTGAGAATTAAATGGCTAATAACACATCTGCTCCAAGCAGGAGTCTCAAGATTGTGATAAAAAACAGCTTACATCAGTGTTCGGGTTATTGGTTTTTCTCACCATCATATAATCATGTTATTACAATCTTTAGGGGTACCTGGTGAGGGGTAGTGACTATCAAAGGCAACTTAGGTGGCAGAGCAGGTCAGTAGTCTTCTGGACTTAGCTGGGTGCTGGAGCTGTGTCTGGGAGGTGGCTGGAGCTGTGGGGCTGGGCAGCATCCACAGGCAGAGGACTGTGGAGGCACAGGGGCCCAGCCGACTGCTGCTCTCTGCTTAACCTGTGATGGATAAGCTGAAATCCTTGAAGAAATGGACTCTGAAAGAAACATGAGTGTGCTCTATTTTGGGGTGACAGATGGAAAATGCACTAAAACACCTCCCAGTCTCCATGTGGAAGAGCAGTGCCCAAAGGGAAAGGAGCCCTCTCTGGGAACAGGAGGCAGGCTTAGGGTCAGACCTAGTGTCAGACAGGGAGTTGGCTGTGAGCCTGGGAAGTGGCAGCAGTCCTGTGGCCCTCTGCACCCATGCCATAGGGACCCCCAAGCTCTGCACATGCATGAGCCTGTCTGCTCTTGGGCAGGGGAGAAGGCTGAGCCAGCTGAACTGGGACACAGGACAAAGCGAAACAGAGCTGATGGGGCAGGAATCATAAAGCCACAGTTACAGCTCCAGTGATGGGCCTAGGAAAAATGAAACTTTTTTCTTACTAATGAAATACTGAATATTTTCATTAAAATATTAATTTTCTTTTTTTTCTTTATAGAAATTTGTCGTAGGCCAAAAACACCCATTTTTAAAGATGAGGTACATGCATTGATGCACCCAACTGCCATTACAGGCCAAAATCATGGCTGTCAGAAATGGGGATGTTTTGGCTTCCTGTGTTTAAAGAACCCATTAGCAACACAGCAGCGATCATCTCACGTGTGAAACACAGCTGGTTCCATTGTGCATTGTGGGTGGTTTTGTACAAAGGCCTGTCTGCTGGGGACATCCAAGCTTGGATGTTCCTTGTCACGTTCAACTCTCTTGTCTCAGCTGTGGTGCCAGTTTTGCCCATGTGAACATGTTGCCATGTTTCTCAGGCTGCTGTTAACTCCACCAGACCGGTGGCTGTCTGTGTGTTCTCAGTCAAGAGTCTTTGTGCCACAGTTATGTTCTGGGAGATGGAGGAAGGTACCACAAGTCTATGACAGGCACCCACTTCACTTCCATTTTAAACATTTAATTCTACCTTCAGCAAGGTTTATCTTCACCTCTTCCCCTTTGCTCCCATCAAGTTGGTGTTAAACACCTTCCACGTCTTGTCCCTTTTGGTTTTAATATGCTCAGATAAACAATGACCATGTTCAGTGGGTAGGAAAGAAGAGATATGTTCCACTTGACTTTGCTAGTGCTGTTGAGGTCAATAGGAAGAAATTTTTCTGATGATAAAGGAAAAGGCCATTTAAAAATAAAGCTGTGACAGCCTGTGTTGCTAGCACATGAACTGAAAGGATGAGTTCATTTTGGGAATGTTATCTCCCAAAATACTTCACTCTCTGTTTCTAGTCACAGCAGGTACACTTGGCCCCAGCAAGCCTCAGAGAGCAAGATGATGTTGGTGACCAAGACAAAGAGCAATGGAGAGGCTCTAAAGATCAGGAGAACTTAGTTTCCAGTTCTGCCACAAAACCCTGGGCTGATATCTCAGTTTGGAGGAGTCTCGTGTTCTGCAGGCAATGGCCCCAGGCAGGGAACATCTGGCTCAGGGGAACACAGAAATTCCCAGAGCTGACCCTGCTGTGTGGGCAGCCAAGACAAATCTGGGGCCACAAAGGCTACAGGTCACCTATGGTGGGGCAAAGAGCTGAGCTGCTTTACCCTGGTAAAGATGTAGCTTGTTCTACTGCCATAAAGACAGGTGACAGATAATCTCCTCAGAGAGTTTGGGATCCCTTCCTTGCTGCTCCTTGTAGACATTTCTCTTTCCTCTTCCCCTCCTCACACATATATTTGTGGGGTAGGATGCTAAATTAGGGAGAAGAAAATCATGACGTGGCTGGACCAGGGGCAGTGACATCAGGACAAAGCTCCCAGAAAGGGCTGAAACCAGTGCAATGCCTTCTGGACTTATGAGAACATCCTGACAGCCTCAGATGAGGGGAGAGAATGGAGAGGGCTGTGAAATCCATGTCAAGTACGGCCAAGAGCCAGAGATGGGGCTGACTTGAACTGGGATGAAACGCCTTGTGAGTGTCTGGCAGGCAGGCAGTAGAATCGGGAGCCCTCTGCTCTGCTTCATCCCTGTAATCTGCCCTCAGGTGTAATGGGGAAGACAGGAGAATAAGGCACAATTCAACCCTGCTCTAACATCACCGGAACAAGGATAAAATGCCTGTTAGGAGCACTCCTCCCAGTGTCAGGTTCAGGAGAGCAGCTGGATGCTGCAGTCTGCTGTCATCCTGGGATAGGGGCCGATTTCACACCCTGCTGCACTGGAGAGTTGTTTGCTCAAGCTCTGAAAGGTGGCAATTGTTGGAGCTCTGGGATGTTGCAGCAGCTTGTAAAGGTTAAGATGAAATCTCTCAGCCCTGTGTTTGGTTTGCTTGTCACTACCTGGGCTGCCAGGGCCACCCTGCAGCACGGGGGCCTCTGTATAACTCCCAGGGTGATGTCCAGGCTGTGCATTGCTGTTTGACAGGGCAGAGACTGAGATATTTTTTTTCAGAGGTACAAAACCCAGCTCTTAAGAACTCACACCATCACCCCAAATCCCTACTAAGCCCATAAAGCAAGACTAGAAGAACCCCCAACACAACTGACCTATACAGTTAAACTCTACTTTTGCCTCACTGGTAGCAGTCAAGTTTAGCACAGTAGTTTCCCACAGCTCCACACCCATTGCTCACATTGGGAGTAGAGATGAGCAGAGATGCTCAGGATGACTGAAGACAGAAAAAGGCACTTCAGTATGGGGCCAGCTAAGAGTCCTGGAGTCACCACACAATTAATTAAGACTTGTACCTTAAGAACCTGAAAGTCTAATCAAACAGAACCTGCTCACAAAGGATTTGCAATTTATACTGAAGTCTCCAAAAGGAGCCCTTAAACTTTTGGTGATCAGCTTGATGTGCCCACTGTAAGTATGTCTCAAAGACATGTCACATACCAGCTTTACTCACTGCATTACAATAGCATTCAACAGGATTTAAATTAGCTTCAGCCCTCTAATCGTGTTGCTTCTATAACAGCAGCAAGATAACTCCCAGGCGTTGGTTATGTAGCCTCTGAGGGAAAGAGATTTCAGATGTGTTCAGCAGAAATGCACCGTGTGAGCCATGGTTATAATTTTATTAACAGAATGCTACTCAGCTCCTACTGGGAGTTGGAGGAGATTAGAATTATAATGGGGATCAAGCATCTATCCTTGTGTTCATACCACTCTCCAGCCTGTAGGAGGATGAGCAGTCAGAATACATGATCCTTAGACCTCTAGCCCGATATTTGACACAAACTTGGGGCTTCTTAGAGCATGCTGAGCTCTGTCACAGCTGCTGCCTGGGGAGGCAGTGCTGCTATTGACTTGGGGTTGGGGCATTTGCTGTGATACCCTCCAGGCTTTGGCATCCCATGCTCCATGAAGGGTTGGTTGTTCCCATCCTCATGAACCTCTGGCAGCAAGGCCAGACTTGCAGTGATGGTCAGGGCAGCTGGGGACTGGTTTCAGTGGGTCATAGTGGGAGGTGAGGAGCTGAGTACCAGCACGGTGTGTCTGCCATCCCTCACTTCCTAGGAACTGCCTGTCCCGTGGCAGGGGTTTGGTCCTCAAAGCCCAAGGCACATCTCCTGCAGAACAAGCCTTTACTAAACACTCAGGCACATCCAGCTAGATCTGAGCTGCTTAAACAGCCAAGAAGCCTAGAGTGACTGTCCAGGCATCTCCAGAATCCTGGAAACCTTCAGGTGGCCTCCTCCTTCGTAAGCATGAGGACCGCAGTGCCCAGCTTTGGGGATGAACAGATGGGTATCCACGCACTGAAAGGTCTGGATGCTTGCTAAGAGAGAGTTACAAGTACTGACATTTAACTCTCTGTCTGCTCTGCAGATAGGAAAATGCATCCCCAGCATGCCTGAGTTGTACAAGGCTGACATTTCCAAGAGCCCTGAACAATTCTTGCTGAGATTATTCTGCCATCCCTGGATGTGAACACAGAGCCAAGTACTCTGCATGCATCCTGTGGGAAACCCAAAGAGCAGCAGGATGCACTGGCATCACTGCCTGTGCACATGGGAAAGACGTGCATAGCCCATGCTCAGCAGGCAGGAGAACTGGGACAGCACAGCCAGAGGGATGGTGTCCCCTTCCCACAGCCACCAGACTGGCAGCTTCCCACAGGCCAGGTCCCAGCCTTGCCACCAGCCTGGGGATACTGCAGACAGCAGTGGGAAAAGCAGTCCTAGGTGTCTCCTCTAACAGAACTGCACCAAAACTGGCATACACCCAGCATGGGTTTCCACAGGTGCATTTAAATTTGTAATACCAGTGACAGGCACCCATCACACAACTGCAGGCAGAATGGAGGCAGTTCTCCAGGGGATTTCAAGCAGTTCCTGAGCATTTTTAGAGATCACAGCAGCTCAGTCCCAGCACAGGCTGTGCATATGTTTACACACACACTCCCCATGGGAGCAGCGGGACCCCGGGAGAAAAAAGGGACATGTAAGAATGGCAGCAGGCCCAGGGCACAAAGCTCTCTGCACCACTTTTCCTGTTGTTTTTTTAAGTAGTCCAAGTTTAAACAAGATTTCTCTGGGATTTCTCCTAGAAATCCACTGATTCTCTATTGCTATGGCACCATCTCAAGTCCTTTCATGTACAGGAGGCCTGGAGGCAGCAGGTTTTGCTGAGTAGATTTCTCACCTTATCACTTACTCCCATGGTTCATTTTCCTCAGCTCCTTTTATGCATTCCAGCTCAAAACATAAGATTTAATTCAACCTCTCAGTGTCAGGATCAGACCCAGCAGGTTCACCTCAGTTTGGGACTCTCACTGGGAACCATTACTCCAGGAAAGAGCTGGCACAGCCTGCATCAACTGGAACACCAGAGCTGAGTTGTCCTTGGAGGCATTTCCTATGTTTTAGCAGTGTTGGGCAGAATTGGTCTTTGCATTCAAGATATTCAGCTTTTTTCCCAGCTGTATCTGCTGCTGGCTGCTCTGTACCTGATGAATGGGATCCCACCACAACTGATGCCCCATGTGGTGAACTCTCTAGCCTTCCACTGCTTGGGAGGTGCTTCTTTCCTAAATGAAATCATTTAGAAAGCCAAACTTTAAAAGGAAAGTGATAAAGCTCAATTCAGCACTCTTATTTCTTTTGGAGAAAAGAAAAAATATTGAAATAGAAATGTGCTCAGCATCTGAGAGTTTGTGTGCTCTTGCCCTACTTGTGCAGCTGGGGCTGAAAGTTCAGGAATCATGATGGATCTCAGCTGCTCTGGGGCAGAGGGAAAACAGACTGAGAATTCCCAGTAAACTACTGAGAGCACATTATGTGCCTGATGTTCTATCTCTTCTCTACCTTGACTGGTTGGACCCCGCACAACAGGAGAGGCAAGGCATGAAGCAAATGTGGAAATGTGGGAGAGCGAGTCGCAGGGAAATGGTACAGGTAAAACTGAACATGTGTGTTGTGTAATTTCTACAGGTGTGTGAAGTGTGAGGGTCAGGGTGAAAGTGAGATGGGAAAGGGGAAAAATGATCTGAAAGTGCAGTTAGTAAGGGACGAGAAAATGAAATAGCTGCTTTTTCAGGGTGGAATATTCTTTTTTCTAGATGTATGGAGTTGTCCCTTAAAGAAAACTTTCAAGAAAATGACTAAAGCTTAAAAAAGCCTATTTTTTTCCGCAAAGGAGGTTTTTCTCAAGCATCTAACATTCTCAGATAAAAGAAAACATTTAAACTAGGTTCTTATATGTCAGGTACTTCTTTTCTGTAAACTCTGCACAGGGTTTTACTGTTATGTGTCCTGTTGTTCTGTCCCTTGGTTCTTTTGGGGGCTGGTCACTGGCTGCTCTGGTGGTGACACACCTGACAGCTCCTTCCTTGGACCACTCCAGAGCAGTGGAGCCTCTTCCCTTTCCTGGGGATTTGTGGTGCTTGAAGTGAAGTGTACCTTGTTTGGGAACCTGGCAGAACTGTGCCTGGGCTGGGGTGACAGGGCCACAGCTCTGCCCAAGCAAAGGGACATCTGGGTGGTGAGAAGTTGCAGAAACCTCATTATTTCATTACCACCTCCTCATTCAGTTCTGGTAAACTAGAAGAATCCTATGAGGGCAGCTTTTCCTATTCCATCAGGTGCTGCAGGGTGTTCCTAGGTGTGTGGCACAGGGCGTCCCTGAGTGTGTAACACACTGCCTCCCTGACACCACTCTGGAGCAGCCAGTGCTGGGTCCCATTACGATTCTGGGTAATTGCCATTTCTTTGGCTTCCTTAGGATGTCAAATCTCTTGCAGGCAGCTGGGAGATGCTGAGAGGGAAAGCCTGGTGCTGGCTGCATACTGAGAGCTCCAGGAAAGCCCTGCTGGGAGCTGTTGAACACCAGGAAGCCACTCCAGGCTACTCCCTGTGCAGAGCTGAACAAGGGCTGAGTGAGGCTTCTGCTGTGTTTCTGTGCAATTGATGTACATAAATGTTCTATAAAGCAGTGGGACTGTTTCCCTCCTTTTGGTTACTGATGTCAATAAAGGAGAGTTCTCTCTGCTACCTTTGCAAGAATTCCCAGCTCTTATACAATGACAAAAATTTTCTGTTCCCTTGATTGTGTCTGTAAATGTCTTGAGGGCTGTGAGGAAAAGGAAAAATCTTATAGTAGGATGGAGAGAGAAAAAAAAGGAAAACATCCAACAACAGCAGCAGTGAAACACTACTGCAGTTATGGGTGCAGAGCAGGATCTTGGCAGGACCACGCTGCCCTAGGATGGAAGATATTCCTGTGCCCTTGGCTGGGTGGAGGCTGGGTGCCTCTGCCCATGGAGATGTAGAGGCTGGTGGGATACAGTGGCCTGACGCATCCTGAAGTGGCTTTCTGGGTGAATCATAAAAGATGCTGTAAATCTGTGGTGTTTGCAAGCAAGGAGCTGCTGTTTGGCTCCTGATCCTCATAAAGTGCACACAGCTGCCTTGGGGCCCCACTTGTGCAGTTTAATCACAGCTAGGCTCACAACAGACACTACAACGAGCTAGTCCAGAGTCCCTCCTCTACATGGCTTCCAAAAATGTTGGAGCTGCGTTTCCCTCTCCATCTGGTCGCTGCCATTCAGAGGTTTATTTTTTTTCTCTTGTCGTGCTGCCATTCTGCCTACTGCAGCTTCAGCTTCTAATGCAACATGACACCAGTATCTGCTTAAGGTCCATGGCATAGAGAGGAGTCATTAAAGTTGTATCCTGAGAAATAATTAAGTTCCCATGGTTGCTCCACAAATTATGCTGTTTATTTCACATGACTTTGACATACAGAACCATAATCCTTGCAGTCCAAATGGAGCTTTCGTTTCTTGCATTCATTAGTCCAGGGCAGAGTAAAGTAAGAGAATGATGTTCCTCCCAGGACTTGGTCTCGAATTTCCTGTAGTGAATCCTTCCTCTTCTCAGAGAATCCACTTAACTCACAAGCTGAATGGAAACCACCGTGGGTGAGAATAGCTGCAAAGGCAAAATGAGTTATGCCACCAGGAACAGTTTTCATAGTTAGGATTTGCCTTATTTAACTGATGTTCTTCCTTCAGGCTTCAAGCAGGGAGGACTGATCAAGGGTGTGAAACTTTCCCTCGGTTGTAGCTTTGCTGAGAAGTTCTAGAAAAATTTCTGGAGCAAGAAGCCTTGCAGGTAGTGATTTGTCTGGATTTATGTATTGAAATGTCTCTGCTTGAGAAAATGCAGGATTTTCCCATTAGGGCATTAGCAGGGAAGCTGACCAGCAATGGCAGCTGAACTTAGGCTGTGCTTAGCTCTGCTAAAGACCACATCAACTTTGTGGGCACTGTATTTCCAATACATGAATTGCTTATAGCAAGACAAAGCCCTGAATTTGCAACACTAGCTCCAAAATATCCCTGGGTTTTGCTGATGTTTCAAAACAGATTCCATAGTTGCCAACTGGGCTCTGTAAGCAACTGGTCTGGGAAAAACACCTGGACATGTTATTTGGGAAGTGTTTAGCTCTCAATCCAGACCCGTGGCTCAAACATATCTTAAAGGTGGTTTGCTTTCTGAAGAAAAAGTTGAATTTGTAAACTCAGGCTCCAAAATCCCATCATATGAGGGAAGCATATATGGCTGATTTTCCTCAACCTCTTCATTAAGATCTTAAAGGCAAGAAAATCCAGGTCAGATGAGGAGCAGAAGAAATTAAAACAAGATTAGGAAGGCCATCAGGAGACTGTTCTCCCTCCTTCTGCACCAGATGTGCCCGAGCTGGTCCTGAGAGCCTCTTGGTCTGGTGGTGGGGAAATCACAGCACTTCTAAAGAATTTGGTTAAATACTTTACTATTTTCACAGCTTTCCATAACGTTTATCTCACATCTGTTTTAATCTTCTTTCTGCTTCCCATCTTCCTGAACGATTTTTGCCCCTTTTCTGGTAATGTTTTCCCTAAGAAAGCTGGTTATGGTCAGTCTGAAGTTCTTTCCCATTAAATGTCTGAATGCTTTTTGTTGCTCTCTGTTAACACCAAGTAATCCTTGCCTCAGAGAGATTCACAGACCTGGAAGGTGAATTTATCTTGAGTTCAAACCCAGGGCTCTCAGCACCTGAAAGTGTTGTTTTCCTCCAAAAACCTGAACTCCGTGGGGAGCAGGGTATGGTCAAAAACCATTTAAGAGGGGCTTCACAAAACTGGCAGGATATATATATAAGGGCTGGGCAGAGGAAGATTTTGGAGGTAAAGCAGGAACAGCAGAACAAGAAGCTCTGCTGGGGTTTACAGAAGAGTTCCACAGCACAGAGTGCAGGTGAGGTCTGTTAACGTGTCCCCTGGGCTCCATGATGGAAATGCATTGCAGGAGAAGCTTTCCTGACCTTGCTAGCAAAGTCTCCCAGTTATCTGAGCCAGGCCTCCAGATAGGTTGTCAATCAACGTGTCACAAGCGAAAAGAAGATGAATGGCCAGATTCAACTGATGAGCCCTTCTGACACTGCTAAAGTGGGTATCTGCCTCTACAGGGTACAGAGTACGTGTACATATAACAGATCACTGGCTTTTGATGTAGGCCACATAATTTGGTGTCTTCCCGACTGACAGAAAGCACAAACGTATTAAAGCATTATAAAAAACAGGTCAGAGGACTTGCGGTTCTCCCTGGCCAAAACACAGTCTGTAGTGTCTAAGTAGTGTTAAAATTAGTACTATTTTCTACTGGAAAAGGCAATCTAATGATACCTTATAGCTTTAAAGATTTTTGTTGTTTTTTTTCCTTGGGCTTTTTCTCAGTAAAGTGACTGTGTTCTACTTCTCATTAATTAACCTCTGAACTTCTCATCATTTCTTAAACAAGACATCAACATCCTTTCATGGGCTGTTATTGAAAAGCAATGGGAACAAGGATAGGAATGCTGCTAGTGAAGAAAAAATTACACTTTGATTTGCATTAGCATGGCAGTTCTGACCCATCCTTCTGCCTGGCTCGTTATTACAAGATCTTGATGGAGACTTTTCTGTATTGGGGACACAGCAACAAAGCTAAGCCTGCAGAACATGGGCTTCTTTTGTATTGTTTTATAATTCATGGGTGTTAATGCCTTAAACACTGTTCTGCGAGAAGAACACGACGCAGCAGGGAGGCAGAAGTGGCCAGTGTTGTTCCAGATGGTCTGTGCTGATGTTTGCTCAGTGGCAACATGGCCTTGAGCTGAGTCTGTGGGTGTTGTTGGGTTGCCATGAATGTTCCTGTAGTGCCAAGGGATCCCAGCAGCAGACTGAAATGACCTCGTGTTGGGTGCATTACAAATCTGGAACAAAGAGAAGAAGATGGAAAATGAGACGTGTCTGCAAGCAAGGGAGACAGAGGAAAGTACAGAAAAATATAGTTCAAATTCTTGCAGTATGGTTGTACTGGAAAAAATATACAGGGATTGGTTGGTGGTGTCCTGTTGTTACAGTGTATTTATAAGAGACAAAGGGGTGATAGCATGGCTGCCTTGGGCTTGCTTAGAGGGAAATATTCCCATGCAGAAAGGGCAGCATGGAAGAATGTGAGCGTGGGTGTTTGAGCAAAGGAAGGAAGAGGTAGATTTCATGGCCAAATGGACAAAGGATCTGATTTCTTGGTGGTAAATGAGCAACAAAAGACAAAGCAGGGCTGTCTGTGAAAATCTTTGAAAAAAAAAGAGCAGTTTATTTTATCTGCTATAAAGAATTCCACAGAGAGCTGCTTGAACGTAGTGCTGACAGATCAGAGTGTTAGACTTGGAAAATGGCCTCTGAAACAGGACTTGCTATGGGTACCTGTAGGAATGTGGCTGACAGAGGGATAAAAGCGTTTTTCAGCAGAGAAGCACCAGGCTAGGAAAAGCTGCAGCTTCAGAGGAAGCCGGGAATACTGCATTTTTCAGGTGTTAGGCAAGAGAAATCTGCAAGATTTAGACCTTAGAGTAAGTTAGAGAGGACTAAGCTATGCTGATAGTGGGCGCTGGTGGAATAATGGCTACTGCTGTCTCAGCCTGTGAGGCTGGAGCTGGCAGATGCTCATCCATGAGATCCTGGAAGTTCTTTGTGCCAGTGTGTGATTACCCAGAGTGCAAAAGTCCTGTGGCCAAGAGCACTGTGAGCACCTCTGCAGCATCTCTCCACCCCAGGGCCCTGGCCTGCAGGAAGATAGTGGTTTTATGCCCCTTCCAACTTTGGTTTCTATGCCCCTTCCAACTTTGGTTTCCTCTCCTTTAGTATAAGCTATGAGAAAATGTCAAGTTGATTTTTCAGTTGGAGGACAAGGAAGCAAAAGAAGTGTATACTCCTAAGCCATATGTAAATGCCCTGATCCACTTTGGTTTTATTCAGGGAAAAGAAAAATCTCTAAACTTCCCATGAGTAGTACTTAACATATGTGCAACTAGGTGTCTACCACTGGTCTTGGAAAAATAATTGCTCGCTTTTCCAATTTTATTGGTCACCCATCAGTCTTAAAAGTAGGAACACAAATAAATAGTGTCTGGATGATATTAATTACAAGCAGGCAGATTATAATCCAGCAACTGTTTTACCCCATGGCTCCCAAAGCTTCTAGAGAACAGCAAGATAATATCACAAATGTCTTCATTCTCAGACTTTGCAGGGTCTGAGATTTACCACTTGGACTCGGGAGAAAGTCCTTGCTGCCCCATGGGAATCCTGTGTGTGATGTTGGAGCAGCTGGTCACCGAGAAGAACAGTGGCAGCAGCCTGGCTCCCACTCTGCACAGCAGGTTTGGTCTCCCTGGTTGATAGGGCAGAAATTTCTCGTTTCTCAACCTGCCAAAATATGAGCATCTGCAGTGATGTAATACAGGGCATAAAAAGTTGTACAGTATCTACTGGTAAGAACTGCATACTTAATGCAAAGGATATGTTCCTTACAGCTGTGTAATTGGGAAATTAAATTGTCTGGATGTTGTCATACATGCTAATTATGCTAAAGACACTAAGGAAAAATCTTCATCTTCCACATGGTATGTATAGCTAGAAGATAATGATATTTTAGATTCATACTTTTCTTCTTGGTGCACAAAGGTGGAAGTATTTTAAGTACATGTACTTGGCTGGAATGTATGTGGAAGGAAAATAAATTGTGTACTTGTTTACAGGTTTTTCCAAACACTGACAATAATGGGCAGATCAGGGAAATGTGAACTTGCAAAGCAGCTTTGCTTGTTTAGAATGAAGTTTTGTGCTAAAACAGACCATAGGCACCACCACAAATAGCTCTCTGCTCTAGGTGTCTATTTGCTTGCTCTTACAGCTGCTTGCAGTTATCTCTATTTTATTGTTATGCGAAGCAAATATTTTGGCTAGAATGTGTTGAAATGCTGTTTTAACTGAGTCATTAATTTGCAATAAGTGAAGTATAAAGCATAGTTTTGGAAATATATAGTTTTGGAAACTATGCTTAACAGAATTAAAATCATCATGCTGCTCCTTCCTTAAATAAATTCTATTCAGCAACACACCTGGGTAATGAATGGCATGAAAACTCCGTCTGCCCTCATATAGTTCTTAGGACACAAGCACAGAGTTAAATCTGTTCCACTGAAGTGGGTTCTTTTGTTTACTGAAAAGGAAAGAGAGGAAAAATATTCACACTTCAGTTTGTTATAACCAGGTCCTTTTTATTGCCCAGCTCTGCTCTCTATAGCTGTGAGGAGCTGATGGCACCCACACAATCTGCCTCATTATTTTGAGCACAGCTTCCACTTTCCTAGGGAAACCTGTTCTTCTATTACATTCATGGTGGTAAAGTGAAGTTAGTGTGATCACTCATATGCTTAAATTTGAGTATATATACACTATATATTCAAATACAGGGTTTAGAGGCTCTCTGATATTTCTTTGGGCCTTGATGGTCAAGCAGTGTTTATGAAAGGAGAAAGACTCATGAAATAAAATTAAACTATTAAAGATTCTCTCCCATCTCTTTGCACTTGGCATGGCTATGGACTCTTTTGGTCTTGTAATTTATGGCAGAAATCTGCCATCTTGTCTCTTGTATATGTTGGGAATTACGTTCAACAGAGTATGGGCAAAGTTACTACTTATCCAGTGTAAGTAACCATTCACATTTCAGGTTCTTATGGTGCAAGATAGATTGAGGTGCTGACACAGCACAGGTGCTAATAACTAATACCTGAGCAGATAAGGAAACAGGTAATGGAGATCCTACAGAGATCAGGGGTTGGGAAATTCAGCGGCATTTGGCCCCCTAGAAACTCTGAGGCTTTTGTAGGATGAGAAACAGCCGTGGAAATAATATTCTCCTGCAATATGCAAGTTTAGCACATTTTACATTTGGTGAAAATGGGTATGCTCTTGCATTTAATGCCACAGAATCTTAGAATTCTAAGAATCTTAGAAGATTAAAGCACATTTGATATGGACCAGCATATTCTGTTTGGCCTGCTGTCAATCTGCTTAAAACACCTGCTCTGACAGAAACTGTGAAGATTTGTATTCCTGATGTGCTGCTGGGAGAGGGTGACCGAGGAGGGGAATATAAAATACCAGCATGTGCCCTAAAATCCTGATCTCTTCAAGTTAAGAGCAAAACTCTTCCAGCTGGAGGGGGCTCAAGCCTTTATCTTTGGTCCATCAGCTCAGCGACTGCCCACGATGAATGTTCATTATTTGCTGCCCACTTTTGAAAAACGGGATGAAAGGTCAGTGTGGATCGTGCAGCATCTTTCAGAACTGGAAGGAAGGCAGCTGAGGTAACCTTGCTGCTACAGCCTGATGTGGCCTGAACGGGAGAGGGGGCACTGTGGATGTGGGACAGGGCTAAGCCCTGGAGCTGCCAGACAAACTGTGCTCTGCAGAGGGGCCGAGTGTGCTGAGTTTGTGCTGAGCAGTTCTCAGAGGACCCAAACTCCCTGGAAAGCATTTTGAGGTGCTGCTGCAGCCTTTGTCAGTGATAACCTCAAGCCCATGACATGTCAGTGAACTTGTGCTGTCAGTTTTCACCCTGCCAGGACTGCCAGCACAGGAGCTGCACATCCCGAGGGGAGAGCTGAAGGTTTGTCCCGATCTCAGAGATTCTGACACATTGCTGTCCACTCCTCCCAGCCCTGCCCGGCTATGCTCCCTGTGCCTTCCTCCCGAGGATGGCTCTGATATGCCCACAGTCATGTCAACTCTCAAAAGAAATGATTCCTAATAAGAAGAGATTCCAGAGCTGTTTGGCAGGAAATTATTACTTGTGATGTTGCTAAGCAATCTCAGGCTGGCTTGGCTGCCTGGGAAGACGCTTCTCTGTTGGAAAACCCAGAAAAAGTTGAGGGGTGGTCGATGGCTGCTGCTTTCTGCTCAGAGCACAGGAGTTGGGAATAGAGCAAATAACAGTCCTTGTCCTGTCGGGGCTCGTGTGACGTTTATTGAAAGTGAGAAAGAGCTCTCCCTCGAGAGCTGCGGCAGCTGCAGGATGGAGGGGAGGAGGCAGCAGACGATGCACTGGTTAGAGCGAGTCCTGCAGACTGGAGGAGGATGGATAGAAATGGAGAACCACTCCTTAATGACACGGGCTTTGTGGCAAAGTGGTCATGAACACCCGTCCTTCCGCAGTGAATTTCAATGGTTGTTGGAAACGATACCAAGTTTAACGTTCTTTATGTAGCTTTAGTCAGGGAGACAGTTCGCCTTTGCCCAGGGAGAAAGGAACTGAAGTTTCTTTTCAAAGAACTGTTTCACCAGTACAGGCCTGATGACCTTAACATCTGAATAAGATTGTGAGTAGCACAGAAGATGCTCAAAAGATAACGACCACTAATGGACCATCAACGAACATCAACTCCAACCATCATCCCAGGCATGGTCGGAGACACCCGTTCTAGGAAAAGAGAGGTAAGAGAATGAAGGAGAACCTAATTAACATCGAAGGCAAAGGGATCAATAACCAGTAGGAAACCAAACACTAAGAGCTGTGTAACTTGGGACCAATGAATATTGAACTAATTAATTTATCTGGTTTTTGACTGTATGTGAAAAATATAGTAAAGATCACATGTAATGGAATGATTTTTCTCTTCACAACACGGGCAAAGTATGGATTAAAATTATTTCTGTTGCACATCCTGGCCATACTAAAGTAACGGCTAAATTCTCTAACTCTAAAAATGTTGTTGGAGAGTTTTTGTTCTTCCCGCAGTTTTGGTGACATGGTGAGTGAGAGCTGTCAGCCCAGTCGTTTGGAAGCCCGCTCTCTTCTGCACCTGTGGAACCAGAAGCTGCGCTGTTTAAGAAGCTGAACTTTGTTCTATTATGGAGCAAAGCCCTCGAGATAACAGCTCTTGAGCTACAACAGGCAGCTGTTGGTGAGGCTCTGAGCCCTGTAATTCAGGTGTTTCCCCTCTGATTTCTCTGGTGCTGGAGCAGTAACTTCACAGTACAACTCACAGGGACACAGGGTAGTGCAAACTCTCCTGCAAGTAGTGAGATTTCCCTGACTATTCTCTTTAACCAATTTCTTTTGGACAAAGATTTCTTCTTTCCTTATTCAGTGGTTTACTCGAGTCCTGTCTGATATTAAATATCTCCAGAAGCAGCTACAGTTCATTGCTGGATTAATCTATTTGTGCAGAAGATGTCTTACAAATGACCATTACAATTTTGGCTGAGCAGCATCTAGAAGCAATTTTTCATCTTTGTCCACTCTACATTATCTCCACTTATTACACACCTTAAAACAGAAACTCCAATTTTATTTTAAGAAATCCCAATTGTAAAAATCATTTGCAAAGCTGTTGAAGGCATTAACATGCCAGTAGGAACTGGGAACTCAGATGCTGAGTAGGAAGTACATGTTCATCCTGAACTAGCAGGAGCTAGAGCTGTCAGCGTGTCCCCTGCCATCTGGCCTGTCGGAGCATGTGGCAGATTCACAGCTCTCGAGGGAGGACATGCTGTAGAGGCCATAGGATCCCATTATGCTGTTTATGGGGACAAGCCAGACATTTGTCTCGCTGAGGCGGAATGTCAGTCGGGAGTGCCAAAACCAAGTAATCTTTTCCACAGCTCCCTAAAAAACTCGGAGATGAATCTGGTACTGACAGAAATGTTGATGTTTAGAAAAAAGCCGTGTCGGAGCCCTGAGGGCTTTCAGCCAGACTCAGATACCAACACGGGAGGGGACTGAGCCCGCTCTTGCCCGCACGGAGCAGGGGGAGAGGGCCGGGAATCGCTGCCGGTGCTCGGCGCGGCGCCGCTGCCAGACCGCGCTTGCGAGCCCCCACGGCGCCGGCGGCGCCCTGACACCGCCTCCCTCATTAGCATCCCTTCCTCCTCCTCCTCCGCCGGCCGGCCGCAGAGGGGTGCGTGGCAGCGGCGCTGGAGCCGCGGCGGCTCCCGGCAGCAGCTGCCGCTGCCGAGCCGCGCTCCGCTCCG
>VZTB01015794.1:569027-621639 GCA_013397245.1 Thryothorus ludovicianus
CCCGCGGCGCCGACCCCCGCGGCGGAGGACATCACTCGGGGAGTTGTGAGTTACTCGCGGCCCCCCGCTCCTCTCTGCTCCCCCCTCTCCCGCCACCCACCTCACCAGGTACTCCCCCAGCTTCGGGCATCGCGGCGCTGGGCGAGCTTCGGTGGCTGGAAATGCTCCCTGGCGCGCCCCGCTGCCCGGTAGCCCCTTTGTCGCCAGTGCCCTCCATCCTGTTCCCGCCGGCCGGGCCCTTTCACACCCGGTGTTCTCTCCAACATTATCTACGTGGTGCCGCTCGTTGCAGCTGGTGTCCCCCCGCAGAGACGGAAGGCTCTGTTTATCCTCCCCGCACCCAGGGTCCCCCCCATACCCTCTGCACCGAGCCCTCTGGAAGGCAGTCTCCCTCCCTAGCACCCGGTGCATCCCGCTGCACCCGGTGCATTGTGCCTCTCCCGCACCCCAGCCTGGTGACCTAACTCTCTCTCAGCCCAGCATCGTGAGGCGATGGCCTCACCAGCTTTTACACATGGATGGTGATTTCTCAGGCACTGGGAAAGGGCTGGCCTATCTCGAGGGCTCCCTGCCTGTCGTGGAGCCACAAACTCCAGCAGCAAGCAGGGTAAAACGGCACGTTTGGAGTCACAGCGACCCCCTAGGACTGAGACATGCCTCGGGGATATGTTAAAGGCTGCTCTGTGCCGGCAGCAGGTGGAGGGTTGGCTTCGTTTCGAAGGTCTGCATAGTGCAGGCATCCTTGTGGTCCTGCTTCTCCCCTCGCATATGCCTGCTTAGTCTGCAGGGATATAACAGGTTTTAGCAGTCATGGAGATTTTAGGTCATGTCTCTGCCAGGTCATGGTGCCAGCAGTTCTATACAGCTTCACCTCTCCGAGAGGGAAGAAATTAAGGGTCTTCCCCTGGAGGAGGAAAAGTTTATTGGTAGCTTATACCAGTTACAGGTTAGAGACGCCCTGTGACTATATCAAACCTGGGTGTCAGAAAGCCAGCTGTGGCTGGGTGTGGGCGGGCAGTCCTGGGGCTGGACCCGCCAGTTTGGACAAATTCAGTGAATTTCAAAATACTGCCAGCGCACTGCTGTGAAGGCACGAGGGAAGGAGGGAGAAAGGGTTTGTAGCACGGCAGGGTTATCTAACGAGCAGGGCTCGCTCATAGCAGTGCGCCAGGACGCTGCCTCTGCTGCCCAGGCTTCGGCTCCAAGCGTGTGCTTCAGCTCACAGGCTCCGGCTCAGACACCTGCCAGGGAGGACAAAGCCTATCGTTCCCCATCTGTTCCTAGGAGAATAGATAATGTGGGGAATATAAAGTATACTTGCATCATTATGGTACATTCACTTTCCCCTGTAACCAAATGTTAAAGCTGGAATTAATATTTCATGCAAACAGCAAACAAATTGATGTATTCTGCCCCAATCAATTTAACTCAAACTTTGACCTGCTTTTACCCTTCCTACCGAATATGCTATACTCAGCTTTTACAGGGTAAATGCTAATACTCGACGGGCTTACTTAATTACTGATGACAACTTTCAGGTGTTAAGGTGCCTTTTTAGTCCTGGAGTAGATTTGAGCACACTCTCCAAACCCTGCTGAAGAGCTGAGGCAGTCTGGCAAAGCAGAAGGTGCTGGAGATGATGGTAATAGAGCAGAAGTGACCTGCAGGAGAAAGGAGTTACATTAAACCAAGACTTCCTTAGGCTGGGAATCTTACATTTAGGATGTATGATTGGTGTCAGGGTGCTGTCTCCCTCCTGTGGATGTACTTGCTGGGGCAAAGAATCTCTCCAGCTTGAGAAAGCATTGGTGGATTTCCAAAGGGGTTGAATGTAAATCAGGTTTATGCTTATGCCCTCTACTGAGCAGAAGGGAGCACAGAAGCCAGATATTTTCATAGGTTTTGTTATAAAACTACCACTCTCTGGGAAGTGAGAGCCTCAAGAATTATTTGACATCCACTTTACAAAGCAATTATGAAATTAAAGATGTGTGTGGCATTTCAATCATATATTTGAAATCTAGGAAGCATGACACCATGGCAATAGAAAGCTCTGCTAACCTTGGAAAATTATGTTCAGCAATTCTCTGCAGTAAACAGAGCACAATGTCAACAGAGCTTTCATATCTCAAATGCTCACCCCTTGCAACCTAGATGTTTTCAGTGCTGAGCTGGACTGTGCCTCTGAGCTCTGTCCTCTGCTCCACTCCTGCTTGAAGTTTGTCTTAAATGAAACAGTGGTGCTGGGCCAAATTAAAGTTCAGCAAAATGAAAGAGGGCTATAATTCAAAGGCAGTTCTTGTTAGCATGCTGCCCAAAGCAATATAACATGGAATGATTCTCCAGATTTCATTACTAGTGGAATATTTTGCCCAGTTTATAAATCTAACTTGATTATTAATGTTTTTATTGTTCTCCATTAGCTGCCCTGACAAAGAGAACATAAAATAGCAGATGGAGCAGAGCTTGAGCGATTCCATTGAATTTTAGTACACTGCTTTTGAGATTTATGACTTTACATTTTGCACTGCTCTCTTTACAATAAACCCCCAACCCCTCCTTGCTGCAGCATTCACAGATTGCCTCTGTTTTGGCTGTTGAGCTCAGATGTCTCAGGGGTGCAGGCAGCAAAAACTTCCTATATGCAAGTAGTAACTTGATAATGAGAGCTCTCACTTCACTGGGCTTTGTACCTCCAAGCTGTGCTTTTCAGAATAGCTAGTGTGTTGAGTCTGAGCACCGAAGGTGTTGACCTGGAGACTGGCTGGTTTGGAAGGGAGCCGGCTGTTCCTGCCGGCAGCTTCTGCCCACTGAGCTGCATTGCTGCTGTTTTGGGGAAATGGCTATGCAGGGCAAAACCTGTGGCTTGGGGATGGACTGAGGCCTGAGGCTGAGCAAGCTTGGCCCCAAGGGAGATGCTTGGCCTTAGAGAGTTACTTTGCCCGGCACAAAGGTTGCCTGACAGGAGTCGACAGTGGGGTAGGGGCGGTGGCAGCTGAGATCCTGTGTGGACACGGGCTCTGGCATCAGCCGCAGAAGCATGCAGGAATGCCAGGAAAGTTTTAGTTTGGTTAAAAGAGCATGGGTGGAAAAAAAAAAAAAGACTGTGAGCAGCTTTTGGTTGACTTTATGGCCAGGGGGGAGAGGGAAGGTCTATGTATGCCCCCAAGACGTTTCTCCAGCTGGGGATTGCTGGGCATTCCTGGAGGCTTTCGTAAGCACAGCCTCCTGCTCACAAAGCCCTGTCTGTGTTGTTCTCAGAGAAGTTGCTCCCAGGGTTTGAAGGCATTTGCATTCATCGGTGGAGACCAAGGACCCGCCGCTCTCTGCCGTTATCCCAAGTAGCTCTTTGTTTAGGGCAGGGCCCTCGCCTTTGTGTCCGCTTCTCATTTGAATGACAAGGATGCATTTGTGGGCAGAGCGAGGTGGC
Source organism: Thryothorus ludovicianus (assembly GCA_013397245.1). NCBI lineage: Eukaryota > Metazoa > Chordata > Aves > Passeriformes > Certhiidae > Thryothorus > Thryothorus ludovicianus. Next base: position 572,458 of record VZTB01015794.1, read on the forward strand.
ACGGAGCCCTTCGAGGCTGCCCCCCCACCCCTCCTCCCAGTTAGCTGTGGTGGGCCTGGGGAGAGACAGAGGTTTCTCTGTGTCCCCACGGTCAGGGAGCAGAGGGAGAGGAGGAACAGCAGTTTCCTAGGAGTGTGTGCCCTGCGTCTCCCATGTGCCAGATGTCAGAGTAGAAGTCAGCCCAAGACTCATCGTTGTTGTTTCTGGGGTGCTTTCCCAGCCCTGAGTAGGGTAGGACCATCCTGCTGCCATTGCTGGCAGCTGCCCATGTGCCACATCCTGGTCCAGCTGCCTTCCTGCTCCCACCTGCTCAGAGTCAGCCAAGAACTCCCCTGAACTTCTGCATTTAAGTACCCAGGAGCATATCCTTGGCTTAGCTCCTCGTTCAAGGTTTGGGGTAATCAGTCTCTTAAAGTAAAACCCTTGTACAAATGTAGACTGTTCCCTGTATCAGGAGAAAGTACCGTACTTCTTCTGTTTCTGCTAATGGGGAAATTAAAAATTGATAATTCCAGGTAGAACTTCATTCAGCCTTCTAGAATGGCAACTCTTTAAGGACAGATTGCTTAACAGATTCCTTCCTTCAGCCTTGGAGAATGGAGCTTTGCTTGGCCCTTCTGCCATTAAAGCACTTCAAGCCTTCCCATATGGATCAGTGCCTATCCTGGGTCCATGAAAACTAAGCTACCATATTAAAAAAATAATAAAATAAAGCTGGTTGCATTTTAAAGTACCTCCTGAACCCAAAGTACAATACAAACTAAATTGACAAAAGGCTGTCTGGAAGCTTTCAAACAGCCGGGCTGCTGTGAAAGCATTTAATCTGGTACTAAGGCCCTAGCTGGTGTGAACCGCTCCTTCCCTTTCAAATTTGAGACCTCCATGTACAGTAATGCAATTTCCTCATGGGCTTGCCTGCTATTGTGGTCCCAGCCGTGGGAACTAGCCAGGGCAGTCAGGCCAATTTACCCAGTTTAATGAAATTCTGTCTTCGGGAAGTGTTCAGAGGCGGTGGGTGAAACCCTGCTGTCACCAGGGACTTCCCCTCACTTGGTGCTGACGATGGAGCAGTGAGCTCTTGCACTGGCCTTGTTCTTCAGTCTTGGTGCTGTGTTGGGGGTAGAAGTTCCTGACTAGCAGGCCCCCCTTTCCCTGGGGGCAGCAGGTAGTGGGGCTGTACCTCTGTCCTCTCCTTTTGCCCCTAAAATCTCTGGAGCGAAGGGAGATTGTTGCCTGCATGACTCAGCCCATATATTTTGTTATTCTTCCTCATTAAATTAAACGTGCAAAGAGACAACACCAAATGCAATGCGTTCTCATCCCTGCCCGACATCAGCTGGTCTGCTCCTGCTTTGGTGTTGGGTGTGACTCACCAGTGGGACCGTGTGTGTTGGCTCTGCCGAGGATAAGGGGTGACATGGCTGTGACATAGGTGATGTAGTCCTGAGACTGGAGGATTTGGCTGTCTGTGACACCCTGTTTGTCCTGACAGGTTCATAACTGCTAGCGACTGCTCACTGTGACTCATCATCTGTGCCATGAACTAATTTCTCATTATTTACTCATTGGCAAAAGTGCTGCAGGAATGGGGCTCTGTGGCTGCAGGAAAGGTCGTGCCGTGGCTGAGAGGGAAACCTTAATTTCTGGATGCTGTGGGAGCAGCTGTGTACCCTGTGTGGGTCTCGTGTCCTGACTGGCCCTGTGGAGGTGACAACTCCACAGGAGTTGAAAGGGAAAAGCCGTTGCATCTTGGCTGATGATGAACACAGGTTACCACATCGTCACTTTTTAAAGGGTCTTGCTCCTACTGAAGCACCACTTGAAAGCTCAGGATTTGCTTTCAAAATAACCTGAGATCTGACAGCAATAGTTCTCAAAATACTTTCTTTAATCAAAATCACTTTAAATGGGTAGATTTGGGAGTTTTGGAATCTCTTGCTGCTGCACGCATGCCAGCTGCATCTTCTTTGTCCCAGATTTTTATGAGGATTGTCTCCGTTTTCTGGGTCAGAGAATTAAGAGATTTGATGTTATATTAAAAAACCCCACACCAAACCACATATGCAAAGTTAAATCCAGTGCAAAACAAAGCAGACATGCAGGGGCGAGGGGAAGGAGCTGCTGAAGGACCAGAGAGTTTTAGATTAGAATGAGAAACTGCCTTTGACAACAGGTTTGCTCTGAGGGGAAGACCTGACATGGAGTAAATGCCAGCATTCACTGAGGAGTGTGATCTTCAGATGGGATTCCGGCTTTTTAAATAGCCATGATGATTTAATAGAGAATAACACCATTAAATCTGAGTAACTTTCTGCACTGGAATACACCATGCACACAGAAAATTGTTCTTCCAGGAAATCTAGAGATGACCTACAGCTCCTGGTGACAACAGTCCAGATACAGTGACTTGGGAAGTGGCAGTACATTCAGGATATTTTTTTCATATTGTTTTTACAAGATGGTGTTTCTACTTGTTTCTGATGGTCAGTGGTCAGGCAGTGTTCTTCACACCGGCTCATATATTATTTCATCCTGACAATATTGATCTTTCAAGCGAATAAAAGCAATTTTACCAGTGTCACAGGGCCCTTGCTCAAAAGTGATGTACATGTTTAGATTATATTGTCTTGTCATTGAACATACCACAACTGGCATCTCTGTGGTTCAGCTCCCAGCTGCCGAAGATCATCCTCCAACAGCACCGGTGCTGCGGTTACATCCTGAATTTGCTCTGAAATCCAAGTGTGTTCTACACAGCCTGCTACACACATCCTTCTTTAAGGACTAAAGTCTTCCTCATCCACCTGGCTCTGGATTTTTACACTTTCTACCAAATGGAGATGGCAGATTACCAAGAGATCAAAAGGAAACTTCAGGAGCTGTTTGCAGATGTGGGGGATTTCACTGTCCAAGGGCTGAGAAAGCAGATCTGAGAATGGCACTGAGCCCTGGAGGGGACCCAAATGGGATAAAAAGATGAAAAGGACCAGTGAGGACAGGGTTCCCTCAGGATGTCTTTTGAGAGGAAAACCTGGAAACAGTCTTCTGAGGAAGCATCCACTCGATTGGCAGCTGAAAACTTTCCAAAATACTGCCAGTTCTAGGATATAGTGCTTGTTCTTGACTGTCTACATATCAGTCAACCCTTCATGAAGATTTGCTTTTCTCAGTAAGATGCTGTCATGCCTAAGTGCTACTGCTGATAGAGTGGTTGAAGTACATCTCAGGAGACAAATTCTCCTGTTTTCTTTAGAATGGAAGCCATGACTTTGCTGAGCTGCTAGGTGACTCTGCTGGGCTTCTCCGACAGCTCTAATTACCGAAAACTTGGATGACTGCTGGGATTCAAGGTGTAACACAAAAAAACGCTCCTTTAGTCTTTTTGTATCTACTAAGAAGTTTGGTTACAGGATCCCAACAAAAGCACAAGGAGCAAAATGATATCATGGCTGCTGGAGACAATCACACCATGACTCGAGATCTAATTACCTGCAGCACTGGAGTTGATGTATTTGGTCTTTGATAAAGGGTGTCAGGTCTCATTTATCACTGAGCAAGAAAAAACCAGCAGTCTCCCATGTTTTCCCTGAGTCCACCGCTTGCTGTGTCCTCTGGAGATACTACATCCATTCCACATTAGTCAGGTACTGGCTGGCTCTTGGTCAAGGCTGTTTGTTTGACAAGGCTGCTGGTGGGGCACGTGGGAGGTACTACCAGCCCTTAGGCTTGTTCCCACCTTGTTACTTGTGTTTATTTTGTCGTTTCTGTCCCTCCATCATGCTCACAAGTGTCCCTCTGGCACATCTGCCACAGCAGGACAGTCAGTGATGATGCTCAGGAATAATTTTTCTCCTTTGATAAACTCTCTGCATTAAGCCAGCTGTTCTTTTTCTTGTTTGTTCTCCATTTTGATGCTGCCTGGCAAATTCTCCATTTCTCTATACCAAGCCATGCTGTCTCTACCATAGCATCTTTCACGTCAGAGATGCATTTTTGTTCAAAAGTGAGAGGAAATTGGATTCACAGAAGGGAAATTCCTCACAGGCATGCCTGTGAAATGGCAACATGTTTTATATGAAGGCACAGCTAAACAGAGGTAGGTGGTTTGGGACTTTTCCCACATTTTTTTATGTTGCAGCAATGTATTTTTCAGGCCTGATCAATGAGACTCTGAAATGTGGAATCTTGCTCAGCCTCAGCTGGCACTGAAGTGTACAGCAATCCAGTCCTTCCTCCCAGGTGGGGTGCATGTCACATTTCATGACAGAATGACAGATCTGTCAGTCTGTTGCTATTTGGGCATTTCTGATACACCTCGTGCTTTCGTACACACTCAGTGTCCAGAAACATCAAGATAATCCAGAGGAAGTCATCTGTCATGCTCCAGGGTCCTGTATGGGCAGTGAAGAGGCCAACACTGATTTGAGCAGTCTTTTACATGCTCAGCTGGGTTAAAATCTCACCCAAAGAGTGAGATACTGACATTTTCTTTTTCTCCCTAAAAACCATAGCATCAAGTGCCTGATCTGCCAGGTTCTATGGCATGAGGTGTAGTTCCTGACCAAGCAGCTTCATCACTCCCTGAAAGATGACCTGTACTCTGAGCTCCAGACTCAGGTCTCAGAGTTCAAAGCTTCTTCTGTGAAGGTTATCCACTCCAGACTGGAGTTGAGTGGCTTTTGTGTGTTTCTCATTCACATTTTTATTACTGGAGAGGGAACGGGATTACTTTCACTCGTTTATCCCTTCCCGGCAAAGTCTTTCCATGCATCAGGGTTTGCCAGGAGCCCAGCACACCCTTCAGATAAATCTCTTTCCCCAGAGGGAAGAGCTCCCGAGGGTTCATGGTCCCTGCCTGGTGCACGGGGATCCCTTCTGCAATGCCCGAGGAGCGCCTATTCCCCCCGCAGCCCCTTGGTGTTGGCAGAGCTTTTTTGAGCCAAAGGAGTTTATTTCTGCAATAGCAGACGTCGTGGTGAGTCAAGGCTCCAGAGTCGAGATCTCCTGGGAGATGTGCATCAAACTGCTTTCCATCTGCAGACAAAACCCTGGGCGAGACCCCGGCCCTGGCAGCCGCAGCCGCCGGGACGGGACCGGGCGGCGCCGCTCGGGGGACAGAGGAGCGTCCCGTCAGTGTCGCGCCGGTGCCCTCTTGTGGCAACTGGGAAAATAGCCGAGAAAATGTGCTGGTGCTGGGCTGCGAGCCGTGGTTGGATCTAAGCCCACCCGTGGGAGCAGGGAGAAGTGAGGGCTGGTCCCTTGGTGCTGCACCGTGCCCCCTCCAGCTGCAGCCCGAGAGCCTTTGTCACTGCTGTGAATGGTATTGACACTGTGGGAAATGCCATTAACTGAGTCTGAGGGCAGAGGCTCCCAGGTCTCAAATCCTGTGCCTTGTGCACACCTTTGTTGGCTGAATCCCTGTATGGTGATAGTTGTCTGTGCTTTAAATGGTTAAAGTTCCCCAAGTGCCTCTGCACCTCCTTGCTGCCTTGCTGTTGTTCTACAGTAATTCCCATTTTCTCCATAGCAAAGACCTTCATCAACAGCAGTATGAACTTCCTTCTTGAACAAACACTGAGCCTGCCAGGTGTTCCCTGTTGCTGCAACATAGGCACAGACCCACTGTTAGCCAAATGCAGCAGCTCTGCTGCTTTTCTTTGGAAGACATCACGCTGCTTTGGTCATCTTCCAAAAATGTCAGCGGGTGAATGTGCCCAGGGAATCACAGGGCCAGTGTGCTGGCTCTCACCTTTACAGATTCCAGCCCTGAGTCATTCACAGCAGCTCTGGCTGCAAAGGATGGTGATGAATACCCGCTCTGGAGCAAACCTGCAGGTGCCAAGTGGCTTGTGACTCTGCCACCCACCTCACGCCCAAGCATCTCTGTAAGAGCTGGCAGAAATGGTGCTGTGCTGGGTAGGCAGTGGCAGCTGGAGTAAAATACGACCCAGCTGGTTCCCCTATGAGGATGAGGGTAGGGGGAATTTCTCTGTTGAGAAAACCCACATACTTCAAATTTTCAGAGGCTTCAGGTCTCCATCCACATTGTTCTGGAGAAGGAACTCATTCCTGGGGCACTCTACTGTGGGATTAACAGCACTTTCTGCTGTCATCGTATTATCACAATCCAGACAGGATATGCTCAAATCATCCTAAAAGGAGGTGACCAGAACTGGCCCATCTTTGGTGACTGTGCAGGAACAGCTGCTCAACTGAGGACCCACTGCTGGTTCTCAGTTTACCTTTTTTTCATGGGGCTATTGGCCAGAAAAAAGGGTGATTCTGTTCCTAATTAAGAAGCAGAAGGGAAATGAGTTGTTTCCATAACATCAAAACAGCAGAGGGAAGCTGGTGGACTCAAGTCTCCCCAAGCCTGACTTGTTTGCAATGCAGTAGTGCAGGCAGTAACCTCAACACTAGCAGCAACTGAGGCAACTGCAAACAAATCCCTTAAGGACTCTCCTGACATAAATAAACATGAAAAATAAATTATGTCCCCAGCACTCTGCCCTCAACTGATGGGAAACAAGATGCATTAAAAAAGTAGTTCAATAACCTGGAAGAACTTCAGTAGAAATGTGCTCACCAGCCCAAAGAGAAGGGGGAGTTCTACCTGCAAGCATGCAAAGGAGGTTATGAAATGTGGTGGAGCATGAAGCCATACAGTGCAAAAGTACTCACAAATTGAATTATGAGTGATGCTGGTTTTCCTGTGAGAAAGAGCAGAAAGGAGAGGGAGTGTCTGTAGCTGACGGTGGATGTGAAAGGGTGAGGGCAAGAGTGCCAGGTTTGCATTCTGAACTTTGGAGCTGTGACCTGGGAAAGTCACCTTGCTTTCACTTTATCATATGAACAGTGATTGTTTTGTGTAGGGGGATGTGCTGTGAATTAAGATCTAAAGTCTCCTGGGATACTCGGTGATGTAAATGCCATCCCCAGAGGTGCAGCAGTAAGTGCTTGGGCAGAGGGGCTGCAGGGGGGCTGCTTCTGCCATCATGGGCAGCTGTCCTGGCTCTTTGTGGCACAGAAAACCTTGAACTTCAGCCTCAGTCCACCCTGCTCCTTCCTGCTTCCCACTCATCGGGCTATCGCCTATTTCATCTCTCAACTACGCAGGACTGGGCATTACCCAGTATTCAGAGCTTCCTGAAATCTTCTCTCTTAGGGCAACTTCTGGAGCAGTTACTGTTCCTTTTATTCACTGTTGAATTTCTTCAGCTTCTCTAGAAAATTCCTTTTAAAATTCCACGTGAAGCGACCTGGCTGATAGAGCCCAGATGGCTGCTTTTCTCTCAGCTTTAGAAATCGCATGCTTAATTTCCCTGGTAGTATGCCAGCCCTGCACTGGGGAGAGAGAAGGAGGGTGCCTGGCATGGCGTGCACAGACGTGCCCTGGCTGAGACGCTCTCAACAGGGCTTCCCCAGCACAGTCCTTGTCTGCAGTGACAGCTCTGAGCAGACGAGAGGACCAAAATTAGCAACAGTTTGGGGCATGATGGCTGGAGGACACTTCCCACTAGCAGAGGGTCTCCTGGTGGTCCCACTGAAGGAGGAGGTTCCACAGCGGCCTGATGCTGCTGCACACCTCTAGTTCGCCCCCACTATGGCTACCCTTCCTGGGGGTACCATCTTCTCTTAACAATTAAGAAATAAGGCAGAAAATTATCTTTTCTTGAGCACATCTTGATTCAGTCATGCTAAATTTAAAGCTCGCCTTGGTGGAGTGACCCAATACTTGAGTTCATTTGTTCATTTTTTCACTCAGCATCCCTTGGTGACACCCAGGTTTGGATTAGCCTCCTTCATTTCTCACTCCACCCTTTTTGACTGATTCAGATATCTGTGCCATTTTTCCTGAGAGAGGAGGGGAGATCTGCTTGACTGCCCCAAAAAGACTCTTGATGGTAACGTTTCATTGCCAGGTGATGAGTGCACTTACTTGAATTCTTTTCCTCTTATTCTAAAGCAATTGCAGGGCAAAAGTCTCTCATGAGAGCACTTGGCCACAGTATGAGTGAGCTCTAATACCCTGCTGGAGCCATGCCCCCTATGCTGGAGTTGCTAAATCAGGATCTTGGGAAGCTGCTGGCAGCACTGGGAAATATTTGGTGCCTTGCTTGAGATGTGGTAGAATGTTATTTGCAGTGTATTAAATTATATTGAGTGAACTCATACATAAGTATCTGTGTAAACCCATGCACATGTGTTGACTGTTCATGAAGTTTAAGAAAGTCCATTACCTCCTCAGGTCTTTGGCTTCCCACCCATTGTGACAGGTTTGCAGTAGCCTTCCACCTTTAGCAAAATCATATGAGTTTATAGAGGAATGAGCACTACGGGTTATTTCAGGAGCCAGGTGGTTTTTCCTGGCGTGGCTCGATCTGCTGTGCCCATCAGCAAGGGGCAGAATCAGGGATGCCTGGGCCAGCGGCTAAGCCTGTGTGGGGAAAAGGTGGCTGTTGCCATCCCGAGCCAGGAGCTGACCTCAACCCCAGTAGAAGCTTCCCTGTCAGGTCTGTGTGAAGCAGCTGTCACCAGGCAGGTCATGTTCCCGGTTGGTGAGCGGAGAAAGAGCTAATGACTTCTTCCATTTTAGAAATGTTTCCTGACACTGCTTGGGAGGTCATTGTGCTTCCCCTAGAACGATTTATCTTCTTATTCCCAGCCCATTTGCATTCCTGCCACATCCAGCCTTCCCTGGATTTGCACAGCCACTGGCACCTGGCAGATACTGCCTGTCTCAGAAGCAAGGAAACACTAAATCCAGCTCCCTGTGCTGTATTTGTCACTGTTGATTATCCCCTCTGAGTGCAAACACCTGAGAGAAGGTGTCCATAGGAGAGAGGTTGCTGTCTGCACTCTCACAAACAATGCATCCAGATTCAGTGAGCAATTCCCTCAATGACACCAACACAACATGGCATTGCTCTGCTGATGTCCCTGACCCAACCCAGCGATCTATACCAGAAGTATAGATTCGGTATGTGGCACTCTATCCTTAGCAAAACATGGAAGCCACACTCAGCTCCAGACAGTTTTGCCTGGGGATGGATTATTTTTCCTCATTCTCTGTTAAAAGAGATTTCAACCATGTAAAAGAAGAGGGGGAAATGAGGCAATAAACAGTCTCCAAATGACTGAATAGCAAGACCTCACAAACAAGATCAAGTAAGAGGAATCTGTAATTTTGATGTTGAAGGAAATGCCTTTTCCTGAATTTATTTCTCCTGAAAAGGATGAAGTTGTTTCCAAGCAGCACAGGGCCTGCTTTCTGGGAAAGCAGATCCTGTGGTGCCAGTACTTCTACAGAAGGCAGCAGAGAAAGGCAGAAGGTAGCCAGAGCATCTGTGAAGAAAGGGTTGGATCCAACCCCGCTGCAAAAGAGGCAGAAGTGAGTGGGTCCAGAGCCCGAAGACAGCACTCTCAGTTTCCTTGGGCTTCATTACTGGAAGAGCAGAGCATGGCAATGACAGAAAGCCAAGCTGAGATGGAACTCATGACACAGAGAAGCTCTGATAGGGAGAGCATCACTGCTTGAGAATCCATTGTGTATTGGAAATTATTCGCTTCAGTATTATTTTTTCTGTCCTTGCTGTTCCTTTGATATGGTTGGGTGTTTTCCAAATCATTGCCACGTGGGTAGAGAGCTAAGGGGATGCATTTCACATTTCATAATCTGTGTGACTTGATTAATTTGTCCAAACCTCATGAAATTGGCCAACTTTGCTGCAGTCTAAAATAGATTATGTCCATCTCCTACCATCAGTTTTGCAAATAACCACTTGTTGGCTTCTTAAAGTGTTACAGATAGAGAACAGGCTGTGCACTGCCAAGGAGAAGTCATATTTAAAAGAGATAATATGTCTTCTGTGTAAGCTGAAATGAGGAAATGGATGTTTGCGAAGCTCTTTAAAGCATGGTTATGTCAAGAGCAAGAAGATCACTTGTTTTTCATTTGTTTGCAAGATAAAGAAAGGACAAGACTATTTTTATTCCTCCTCTGAACTCTTACAATCTTCCACCATAGAAATTGGTGATAATTGCTGTAAAATTTCCCAACTGGGTCAAGGCGTACTTTTGAATCTTGAGTATCTTTCACTCTGCAAGCAATTTGAATGATTTGACTTTACCACCTTGGCAATCCATCACTGGAACAAATAGAAATCTGGTGAGCAGATGCCAGTGCAGAGCAGAATTGATCCAGGCTGTGGGAAAGGCTAGCTGCTGCCTTCCCCCACACCCAAGGGCCTTTTCCATTGATTCACCTCTCTTTTGGGTAATTGGCTTTTACACATCAGACTGAGAAGTGCTCTACAAACTGCTCCTTTTCTTCCCCTACCTCTTCTTTCTTAGGTTTGAAGAAATAAGAGTTTTGAGTTGCAGGGTGAAGGTGAACTTTGAACAAGCAGGGTGAGGGTCCTCAGACTGCACTGGTAGGTAGGAGTGGGATAGGCTCAGCAGCCTGGTGACCCTGCTCTTGGCACCAGCCGCAGCCCTGGGGCCAGGACAGTGTGCTGTGGAGTGGGATGAGATTTCCTGTTGTATGTGTGCAGTCCCTAGTGTCTCTGCTCACAACTATTGCTCTGCCAACCACCTCCTTGGGACAGAAGAAACGCCTGTTTAATTACTGTGGCTTTGATTTTTGACAGCACAGATTTCCCTCGCTGCCTTCTAACCTTCATGATTTCCTGCCAGCAAAGATAAAGCTCCTTTGCAGAGGCTGTTTGCTACTGTTCGCTCCCACACCAGATAAAAGCAGGGAGAGGAGCAGGAGTGCCACAGCCACGGGACCTTTGCCTGAAAGTCCTGAGAATTCCAAAACTAGGATTTAACCCAGCCTGCAGAAACACCTCCTAGTTGTGTGCTGAAAGATGGGGGCTGTGATTTGGGATATCCTTGGCAAAACCAACCCGCCCTTTCCTTTTATGGCCGTGAAGTTTTCAGCGGGTAGGAGCGGAGCCTGCCCACAGCACCTAGAGCAGGATCCTGCCTGCAGGATGCAGAATTGGGTCATCATAGGGCAGGCTGGCACAGGCTGAGCCAGGGTGATCCCAGAGCATTCCCCCTTACCAATATTAGCAAATGTTCTGGGTATGTCTGTGGGAGCGATTTGGAGGAAACTCATCATCTAGGTGTCCATTCAGATGAAGTTTTACTTGCAGTTCATTTGACACTATTAGCTGCAGACGTTTTATCACCATGTTGCAGTACCAGTTTAGACTGCTTTCTACATTCTGTTTAATAACAGCTGTGGTTTCATTAGCATTACTGGCAAAACCTGACAGAACTTTTGAATATGTCCTAATTTCCCATCTTACTGTAGAGCAGAAGGCTTGCCCATGCTCCTTGTAGCACACACATGGAAAAGCAGCAAATCCAGAGTGATCCCACAGCAGGTGGATGCATTCACCTCCCCTTTGCAGTGCTACAGAGCTGTCTCAGCAGCTCCTTTTACATCTGCCCCTTACTTGAGCCCAAGACAGAGCACAGGGGCCTAGGGGAAGGATTGGTGGAAGCAGGGGCTCAGAGAAGCTCTCCACGTCTCTCCCCTGCCACTGAGTAATGCAAAAATTCACAGTTTAAGGAGGTCTTGCCTCAGTGATGGCGAAGCAAAAAGGTTCTCTGTGATGGCAATTGGGCTGATCCAATTTGGTAGCTTGAAAGCACTGATTCATAATCAGTAAAATGTGCTTCTCTTTGATAACAGCTAATTCATTCATATGCATAAAACTTATTCCCATTGACCTCACTGGGCTTTAGACACGAATGCTCACTGTAGCAGGACCAAGAGAGAGGAAAATAACCCAACAAAACACAGCACAGTCTTCCATCTCCAGGTATGTGTTGTTTCAACCAATATATTTGTAATACAACTTCACTGGGGGGAATAAATGCAATGAAAAAGTAAAATGTAAAAGCCCAGCTGTGTGGTTACCTGTGGTGAAAGTCTGCCTTCCACTGGGGTAGAGGCTGTATGGATGAGTTTGATTTTAATTTCATTCTATTGGACGGGAAGAAAAGGAAGGCAGATACATGAAAAATTAAGGTGTTGTGCTTCATATCTTGTGTAATTAACAAAGCTGACAAACATAATTAGAAAAAGTTGTCTGTTAAGCAAACTGCTTGTGGGTGAGGATAACTGGCAGTGTCTCCTCCAGGAACAGCTGAGAAGTGAGGGTCTCATTTCAGCTCTCCTGGGTTTATTTTGCAGGGATGCTGGTACTCAGCAGCTGCTCTCAGTGCTCGAGAACTTCTTTGTTTGGTGTTGTTTGATGTGCTGTAACAACTTCTCCATCCTAAATACAGTGTTGTGGTGCCAAAGGGCCTTGACAGGGGAATGTTCCTGCCCAGCCCAATCTGTGTAGCTGGTTACGGGTCTCAAGTGCAGAGAGGACTGCAGCTGGAGGTTTCTTTCCTTTCTCCCTGTGCAGCTCACAAGCTGGTGTTACAAACTCAGCGGCAGACTCTCCTTGCCTTGGTGCCTGCCAAAGATTGCTCTCGTATTTTGATGATCAGCAAGAGATGTTTTTCTTGCACAATCTCCTCTGCTGCAGCTTCTAAATGAGCCTGTATAACTTGGAGGAGATGTATATTGCTACCGTCTGTGTGCAGTACTGGTGGTATGACATTAAAATATCAGATGCTGAGAGAGTTTTCAGTGGCCTCATTCCAGAACTGCTGCTTTTAGAAGAATTTGTGCCTTGTTGTGCATTAAATTATTTATAAATAGTTCTGTTGGTGACTGGATTTGAGAATTAAAATGTATATGTGAGAAAAGGTTTTCAATAATGAAATAAGGTAACAAAAAGATAAAGGCATTATATGCATAATTAAAATGATACATAACTGTATCTTCTTTATGTAGCTGCTTCAGAATCTCAACTAACTTATTAGGCTGGGTACCTAACCTGAATCCTCCCCTGTCCAAGTTTGACTCCTGCCGTTGCTAAAGATGCTGCCGAGCTGTCCTGAGTAGGGCCCTGGCTGGTCCCCTGGGGGCAGTGGTCCCATCTTCCCCCTTTTCTCCAATTTCTGGGCTTGGAGAGTGGGACATCATATGACAAGGCAGAAAGACAAAGTCTTCAATTAGCTCAATAAGCTTTTTTATCGTATCCTTTCATTAGTGTGTTCCCGTTTCAGGTGTGAAGATGCTCACACCCTTCTGAGGGTGCACTAAGCAGGTCAGACATCCCCTTATGAGAAGCAGTAAATCTTTCCTCCTTGTCTATTTCTTGGCATGATGTAGAGCTCAGACAATGAACTGCAGGAGACTAGACTGGGAGTAATTTTCTTAGGATAGGGAGCTCTCCCTGCAGTCATGTAGTTGATGGGCAGTGGCTGTTGAAAGAAGTTGGACCAAAAACCTCCTTAAACTCTGCTCTGGAGCATCCTGTACCTGTAATGGAAAATGCAATATCCTGCAAGGTTTTCTGTGAGTGGTGAGGGAGGGACTATGGCCCCACATGTGCCTTCCTTGGGTACAGAGCTCCAGGGAGTGTCTGGCCACACTGGACCGGCTCAGTCCCTCTTAACAAACCAAGGGGACAGGGAAGGGCAGTGCCTGAGAATGCTGCTTTGATTTGCCCTGGGCTGCCTTGGAGATTCATGGTCAGAAAGGCCAAAAAATGAGCTTGAATAACAATATAGTCAGCCAGCTCTTTAATTAAAGAAAGGTGGTTTCACCACTTCGCTAGCTGGTCCTGGCTGGAGCCAGCACTGTGGTAAGTGTGCAAATACAAAGAAATATCATTTCCTACAAACTTTCTATTTTCCCTCCATGCCCAGAGTCCTGCCAGTGCCAGACCCCATATGGGGCTGCACTTCTGGCTTCCAGAACTTCAGCCTCCATAAAAGACTTGTGAACCTCTATGTTCACAGGGAACAATTTCAGTTTTAACTTTTCCTTGCAAGATGTATGTCCAAGGGAGCCTTGCTGTAAAGTCCACCCTTACGTAGCATTAAAACACAGTTACTCACTGGGGCTCTGGGGAGGGCTCCTGCTCCTGAATGCTCCCCGTTTACTCACCACCTCATTCCCCATGTCTTCACCTGCCCAAGTAGTAAGGAGTTTTGGCTTTACCTCCGCTGTCCTAAGGTCCCTGGTGTTATGACGGCTGAGACATGCCCAGATCCTGCCTGCATTGGCCAGGAGGGTGCTCAGTCCTGTTCACGCTGTATGCAAGGAGCGAGTGGAGCCTCCAGCAGCAAAAGGAGGCTGAAGCCACACACTTAAATTATTTTTCTTGCTGTTTAGATCAAATACATCTTGAATTTACTCTGCCTAAAGTTGTTTGAACTTTTCTTGTCCAAAGACCTTGCTTGCTTTCCCCTAATAGTTTCCGTTTGCTTATAGTGGCAGATTTATTGTTGGAAATGCTTTGCTCGGATTGCTCAAGTTGGCAGGGATCATCTCTAATGTTCTGTACACAGGAGAGGGGATGGATGTGGTTGATGGGTGCAAAGACAAGGGAACAAGGAGACACATGCCTATGTGACAGTATCTGATCCCCATGGATAATCATTGTGGCTTTGTGCGCAGCATCGCCCTGGAGCACTTGACAAGCCAAGTGGGATGAGGATGCTGCTCGTGGGGGAAAAACTGCACCAGTGATGATCCTTGGGGTGCCCAGCATACTTCAGTTGCTCTGCCTCAGGCCACCCACTGTGTCAGGCTTTGGCCACCAAGCCATGCTGAGGGCTTGTCTACAAAGCAGAGAGGAGAGAGGACAGATGGCCAAAGGGCTTCGCAAAAGGAAATTAAGGAGAGAAAGGAAAAAGGCTCTTGCAAACCCCTCATTCTTCTCATGTCAGCCAGCTGACATAGCCTCATTAAATGCATGCACTTGCCTGCATTCCTATTCACAGAAAGCTGGTTTCTTGTGGAAAATTCACAGGACAATCATTGACAAACCCAGAGCGAGCTTTTCGCAAGTAGTACAAGCTTGCCCTATAAATGGTGGCATTAAATACAGAAAAGGAAGCAAAAGGGGTTTGTTAACCATTATCGTATCATGACTGGTGGTGAGGAGCCAGCAGACAGCATCACTGCTTTGCCACTTCCCTGGCAATGGCCTATCAGTTGCAGATGCTGCCCAAGAGATGAAAAATAATACTGAAAAGAATTTTTTAAAGTCAGATTAAAAAAAACTTAAACATTTGTTTTGCTTTAGCCTGCGCTTTGAACCAGGAAAAACGACAGGTAATAATGCATAATGTGAAGTGCTGCTGTGAATGAGTGCTAAGAGGCATTGAGGTTCAGTGGCTGGGAAGTCTGACCAGGAGGTAGGGAAAATGTGCTTCCCACAGTGTGACTCCAGCCAATTCCTTCTACTCCTTGTTTCCTTTTTGCCATTTCTGTTCCTGACATGCTGAGATCTCCCTGGAAGAAGGACAGGATCTGTGTACCCTGTGGGACAGCAGTCTCAGAGCCAGTTTATTCATCAGGACATGTTATTTATCCTGTTGCTAGAAGAACGTTCATTTTGGTGCTGCTAGTTTAGCAGTGACAGATATGGGATGGACAATCAATGTGAAAGCCTAAATTTGCATTAATTTAGGGGTGTATGTTTTGATTTAATTGTTTTTTTTTTATCAAGAAAAATGTTAACTTGGTTTAATGTCTTGATCACTGAACTTGTCCTAATTACGCTTTGAAAGTTGCATGCCTTTGAGGAAGGCATCATGTCCTACCTTGGTGAGTGCTGTTATGGCCCTGCTTGGGGACAGTTGTCTGCCAAAGTGGGTTAATTGCAGCATAAGCAGATTTCCTCACACCAAGATGCTTGTGCTCTTACTATGGAAGAAAATAAAAGGATAATGTCTACCTCAGTGGTTGTGGCATGTAGAGAAAAAAAAAACCAAAAGAATAAAACAAAGCTAATTGATTATCACAGCTAGACAGATCTCAGTATCTAACCTGCTTAACGCTGCTTGAAAGCTCTCTGCGGTACTCTTGCTGGATGTACCCCAAAACATCTTCTAAAAGGCAGGACTGGAGCTGTAGAAAGCACCAGGTGCCCAGAAATGCAAAATTCTCTCATTGCTGTGTTAAAGAGGGGAGTAACACTTACTGATACTTATATGGCTCTGCTGTGCCAGCTGCCATTTGGGCACAGCAGCATCCTTCCTTTTGCAAGCAAAAGGATTCACCCTGCCCTTTAAGGGGAAGAAACTAATGACCTGCATTTCTGAACAAGTGGTCTAGGCAAAAACCTACGCTCTGCAGTCAGCAGAACCTGGTGCTTTGTCTTGGTGCCTCCAAGGACATGTGCATTCTGTTGTCCTCAACCTTTCTGGCAGATTTTGCTGCTCTTTCTGTTGTAGTATCACCATTCCAAGTCCTTGAGCCCCAGGATGCTGCAGCTGTGGCCACACATGGGTCCTCACCCCTGCGTCTTTCCCAGCTTTGGAAATAGGTATGTCAGCAAATTGTGGGCAGTTTGTGTAGTCCAACTGGAAGTACCTATAAACTCTGCAGTGGCAGGGTGATGCTGATTGCATTTCAGAACAAGGTTTAGTAGGAGATGAGATTGTTCTTGTGGTATTTAAGGAGACAGCAGCTCTGGAAAATTGGCTCCCCTATAGTTAACAAATGGTATTTGATAGGTATAACCAACGAGAGCAGTGGCCCACTCAACATGCCAGAGCATGTCTCTGCTCCTGATGAAGAGCTGTCCTGGTGTCGCAAGGAGAAGGTGTCTGCTTGTGACGTGATACAGATGGCCACTTTGACATTTTCAATCAAATGTGTTGACAGACCTTGTGTCATGAAGCTGTAGAAATAAAAATATATGGTCCTTTTCAAGTAAAAAAAGAAATAGGGCAAAACAAGCCTGACTTGATTAAGTGTATCCAATTTACCAGATGGATTTCTGTTCTGCTGTGCAAGTTGCTCTCTTCCAGGAGTTTCTCTGCATTTCATATTCTGCTTTTGTAGGAATGTGAGTCCTTCCATTTAATAAGTTTGATTGATATAAAAAAATAGTCTAGAATTGTTCCTGCTGGAATGGGTCTTGGGAAGGGACCAGGGGTTTACGTTTTGCATAAATCTTGCAAGCATAGAGTAGTGGCTGGCCATAACTATAGCAATCTGCCTTGTCCTGCCAGCACCACCAGCACACACAGCCCTTATAGAGAGGAAATGTACTTTTAGCAAAGATTCAGCAAGGTAAAAGCATTCATCTTCCTTTACTATTTATGCTATAGGAGTTATGATGCAAAACCAAGCCAAGGATGGGTTTGGGAGACCAGCAGTGCTGGGGCAATCAGATGGGATCCTTTTACGTCACTGCCAGGACAGAGACTTACAAGGTCCTTAGTGAGGAGAAGGGCTAGCACTGTCCTTGGCACTAACTCTAATGCAGGAGTGGCTGTTGCTGCTTGCCCAGCTACGGTGGTCGGGTACATAAGTGACTGGTGCTGCATAGTTTGGCATGACGTGTAATTCCTAATGAAATAACAGTGTTTACAGATGGGCAGATTTATTATTCCTTAAATTAGCACTTGGGTGAGGGAAGTTCTAGTTAAAGCAACTCCTGTATTGAATGTTTCAGCTCATTTGCCAAAATCGGGCACTGTATAATCTGAATCCCTCTGGGGAGGAGTATAATCTGAGGATTTGTTTGGTCTCTGCTCTGTTCTGGTTGTTTTCTGCAAAGCTGCTTTGTTCCTGGGTTATGATCAACACCGGGTCTCACTGAAAGCAGAGTCATCTGGCAGACACAGGAAAATGACTGGACTGGTCATAATGGGTTAAAATACTAATTTTAGTGAGCTTGTTTTAATAATTAAAGATTCTTTTTTTTTGCCACATTCTGAAAACTGTCCATCACACTGTGATGATGTAGGGCTCTTTTTTCTGTCTGTGGGTGATTTCTTCCAGCTCATGCAGCTGGTGGGGTGCTCCCGAAGTACTTCTGCAGAGTTCCTGGTATTTTCACCTCAGGGCTGGTCACCTGATAATTGTGATGTTATTGCTTCCTCTGGTTTAATAGCCTTGATTGTGAAGACAGAGGTCTCCTTTTTGTTCTGTTCACCAGTTGCCCACAGCATTAATAATTATTTGAGCCACTTGTACAGCTACTAGAAAGAACTGGCAAGCAAGGAAAGCTCATTGTAATACACTGCTTTAAAGAGACTGGGGAAAGCAACAAAGCCAAATAAACGTGTTGTTCCTGTACTCAGATAGATCTGGGGACAGGAGACATAAGTAGAGCTTAATTCACTCCCAAATGGATGTCCTATTTCACACCCCAGCACAACTTCTGATTTATAGATTTCTTAACATTGCAATATTTTTATTGCTACAAACTAATTGGGAAGATGCAGCTAAGTCCTGCTCTAAAAGCCTGAGGTAAATACAGGGACAGTACCTGCTGTTACCAGTCCTAGTGCTGAGCATGGTGATAACAGCATTTGAACTCCCAGTTTGCAGAGGACTGGAGAATTTCAACAATCTCTTGAAAGGGATATTGAGCCATGCTGCAAGCAAATTTAAACAGGCAGCCTGTGTCTTGAGGTTATCTCGGGCTAGGCTACCAAACCTAGCTGGCTGAAGTGAAGTGTGATGCTATGAGGGGAAGAAAGGAAGGCACTCATCTGTGAACTAATGAGGGGAAAAAAGATGTGCAGCTGAGCTGATTCATCGAGGTAAAATGTTGTTGGCTGCTGTTAATGGGGAATCAGTTAAGCCATGCTGGAGGTTTAACTCTGAAGGCTAGGATGAGGCTGAGAGCTCTGAACAAGGGCATGAACAGGCCAAGGCAAACTGATCCTCCTGGTCATGCTTCAGGGAGACAGATCTGGAGCCTGTCCTGGAGGAGAGGCTGTCCTAACAAAGGATCTGGTAAATGCAGTTAGCAAGTATTTATTTTGATGTATAGCAGTCTGTTCAGTTTGCTGTCAGATGTGCTTTGTTTAATGATTGAAACCAAAGGTATAGAAGCTCATCTCTGTGAGACAGGGAGAGAGTGTAGGTTAACTACATTGTGCTCTCTGTGTGTCATTCACTTTCTCTGCATACCAGGAGCCATGTGCTGTTCAGGTCTGGAGAGATGGGCAGGCTCATTAAATTCATTAAGCAAAATCAGAACCTCTTGTGTCCCCCCTTAGAAGAACCCCTATGTGTATTCCCATTTTGGTAAAGCACAATTTGTACTTCTTTTAAAAGAATTCATTATTCTCTTGTTCATCTTGGTCTCAATCCAGCAGGAAGATAGGAATGTTTGGAATTTCTCTGCGTAGTCTTTTTGGGGGATGTGAATAGCCCTGTGTCAGATACTTGGGAGGCTTGTCGATTTTAAGGAAAAGTCCAAACATCTGTGTGCTGACTGAGCCTCCCACTGTGTGCAGGGCAAGAGTTCTCACTCCAGTGACTGAGAGAGCTCAGGGAGCCTCGTGATGCTGGAATTCCCTTGGACATGGGCCACCACAGCTGCCCTCCTTGCTGTATAGATGGGACAGGGTGGAGGAGCATGGGGAGAGGAAGGTCAAGGCACGTTCTGTTCCCTCAGTCTGTCTCCAGCAGATGTTTCCTGAGGACTGTCCAGCTGATTCTGCTCACAGGAGCCCCCAAGCAGCTTTGGACTCTGATGACCCTTGTACAAAATTCTCCGGGAAACCACGGATAGTCTCGTTCTGTGCCCAGAAAACCCTGAACTTACAGAGTCTTGGCTTTTACTTTTTGTCATACAGAGAGGATGTGATTTCATGGATGAGGCAATTGCTCACTGTGATTTATTGTACCATATCAGTCAGGAAAACCACTTCCCTGGCTGCATGTGGATTGCAGCTGGGCACATGGGGAGAGGAGTTGTGGGCTTACAAATGTTGTCAGAACTGGATCTGATAACATTTAATTTAGCCCTGTCACAGCAGATCTGAGGTTAGATTTGATCCTGTCATACCTGCTCAGAGCACAACAGTGGGTGGTGCTGGTAGAGAAGGGGGTTGCCAGGGGAAAGGATTTCCTGGGTCTGGGCACATCCTGGCTGCTGGTCTCCAGCACAGAAGCAGCCAACATCCAGAACTGTCTGTCCTGGAGTTTTTGTGTGAGCTGTGAACATCCCAGCTCATTATCAGCAGCTGTTTCAAGAGTGGTCACTAACAGGTCTTGTGGATTCCTGTTGCTCCATCTCTTAACACTGGAGTGGAGTTTTTCTCTACTCTGCCACCTTCTTTGTTTGTAGCTGGTTCTTTGATCTTCAGTTCAAAGGGGTTGATAAGGCTGTTTCTGTGGTCTGCAGAGAATTTCCTTCTGCTTCTACAACATTTCTTGATTAAGTCTGTGTTTCTGGGAAGGCTCTGAGTGTCCATCCAACCAAAGAGGTGGTTATACCTTGTGTAACGTCTCTTGCATGGTGAATGAAGCTTGTCTCCAAATCACCTGAGCCCTCTTCTGTGCCCTCTTGCTGGGCGAAGGACATCCTCCCCTCAACACCCAGTAGAGTGGTAATATGAGCAGAGCTGTTCAAATAACATTAAGTTACATTCTAGACCTGACCATGTCTGACAAGACCCACAGGCAGCCAAGTTTGCATCCAGTTGCTGGCTGTTCCACTAATGGAACATTTAAAGCAAGGGTTAGGGAGAGGAAGTCATTAGCAGCTGCATTAACTTCCACCCTGGATTCTGTGCACAGCACTGGCTCAAATTAAAGAGCTGTTTGAATTCAAGCAACTCCTCTGATGGCAACTAAAGAAACTGGTCCTGCAGTTCAGTAGTGGCATCAGCCAAAATCCTGGTTGTAATCCAAACTGCAGGTTTTTTTCTCCTAATGAATTAATCGGCAGATTGCATGCATGCAGTATCTCGTTAGAAAGGTGGATGGCAACCTTTAGAAGGGAAGTGCTGGCTCGGTGGGGCCCGGAGGCCATTCCATTGCAGGAACATGCTCCTCTGAGTATTGCAGCACCACACGTGTTGCTCTAATTAATGAGTGTTGTTCTGGGGTCTTTTGATCTCAGGAAAATGACTGTAAAAAGTGTAATACTGTAAACCTTCGGTAACTTGGAATAAAAACTTCAAACAGCTCAAAGCAATTTCCTTTAATCTAGCTTGTGGTGTTGGGGATTTTTTAAAATTATTATTATTTTAAAAGCTTCCACCCTATTTAATGGTAGCTGCTGAGATAAAGCAAAGTGTAATTTGGAAATTAGTTCCAGATGTTTGAATTGTAGCTTTATTTTACTAATCTAGGTCATTAATTTTGTTGAATAGTATGTTTGGGTTTTCTTCCCTTACATGTGCGAAGCATGGCTGCAGGGTATAATGGGACTTCCAGCAGAAAAGGAAGCTTTCAGAATCCTGTCATGCCTGGATGACCCCACCAAAACAAAAGCCTGTTTCTCTGGGATCATCCAATATGGAAGGCAGGAGGTGAGCCATGGAGAAGAGCGGTGGGGGGGGGTTGTGGTCCTGCCGCAGCCTGGAGCATGGGGCAGGGTGAGTAGGGTCTGGGGTGCCCCTTCCAGAAAGCCAAGGGCCAGGTTCAGGTCAGGGTAAGGGTTTAAACTCCCAGCCGTGACAGCACCCTTTTTAAATTAATAAAACCAACTTGTCACTTGATTGATGAGAAAAGGTGCAGTTTGGTAAAGCTTTTCGAAGACTGATAATGAAAGGGATCTTTTCAATGGAAAACAGCTGCTTCTGCTCAAGCCTTGGGCTGCCCCAAAGATTTGGAAAGTGGGACTTGCTAGGATCCTCTCGGTGCATGTTGCACATCCGCATTGTCTCTGGAGATGTGTTAATCACTGACTGCAGAGAGGTCCATGGAGAAATGTTGGTGGCCATGACACAGACCGGGGAGAAGAGCTCACAGGTGTCACCACTGACACCCTCAGGCGGAGCACTGGGGCTGCTGCTTGTACTCCTGCCAGCAGTGTCCTCAATTTAACCCCAGTTTCTCTGTTCAGCTTTGAGGGGATGTGTATGGAGACAGTCTGGGATAGTGGTGCAAAACTCAGGGTCCGGTCCACGAATCTGCCAAGGAGCTGGGGACTGTGGTAAAGCTCTGCTCTTCTCTCAGCTTAGCAACAGGCTGGGTATATTGAGGATAATCTCCATCCCTGAGCAAAAGGAATGTTACAACCTCTATAGGATTAAGGCTGTTTTTCTCCTAGAGGAAAAAACATCCTGATTATTTGGGCCTAAGCTTTAGATAGATGGTCATTTTAATACTACAGGAGCAGGCAGAATTGTGGAGCCAGCTTGAGTATGATTTTCCTGCTTATTTGATTTCTGTTTTGCTCTTTATCCTGTTTATCCTCCCCTTGTTATCCTGAACTAGTTTGTCTCCTTGGGAACAATAACCTACCACCCTTAAAAAGAAATCATCACGAAGAAAACTTGCTGACTGAGTCTTTCCTTTGCCTGTGGCACTTGAATAAGCCCAACATCTTATATAATATTAATATTTGTAAAAGCAGACCTACAGAGCTCATAAATCTTCCATAAAAGAGGGGCAATATCTACGTCTGTTTTAAAATGGAGCAGGTAAGTAGGTATTAGAACAAAAGGATATTGATACAAAGGAAGTGCAGACATGAAAGAAATTAAATTGCCATTTTAATCTGAAAATTGTCTCTGCATAAGTAATACCAGAGGCCTCACTACTGCAGAAGCTAATGCTTTGCTCTGGGTGATCACTTGACCCTGGAAAGCTCCAGTCACTGGCTGCTCCCTGGTATTCCATTCAAGTGGCTTTAGGAGCAAAAAAAGACCAAAATTGAAGCAGAGCTTGTTTGCAGAAGGGAGGACTGCATTACCATTACCATTTTTCTTAACTTTTTAACTTCTCCAAATGGAAAAAATAAAAGTGAAAAAAATCTGTAGTTTTGTATTCCATTAAACATTTTCTCAAGGCAAGATGCAGGCTTTTCCCAATTATGGATGGGAACCCAGATGAGAAAAAAAACCCACAGTTTACTTTTAGCAAGCCGAGTGAGTAATCTGTCTTCAAACACTCGTGTGGAGTTGCTCTGTGAAGGAATAACACTGTGGCATTGCTAACAGGTTCCCTTTGCAAAGACAAACTGTGCTTTGGAGCAGCAGGTTTGAGACTTTTTAAATCTTTTATTGGGTGCCACCCATGATAGCATGGTAAAATGAAACCATTTGAAGATTGTAGAGACAGGGAAATTGAAAAAATTCTTTTTTTTTTTTTTTCATTTCTTCACTTTTCCTAATACCACTGTCCTGAGACAGTTACGATGGCTTTTTCCCACTGCTGAGGACATGGTGCAAATCCCACCATCTGGAATGGGGCAAGGGGGCCCTCCAGCCCCAGGAAGGGACACTGTTTTGTCCATAAACATCCCCCCTATGGTTTGTAGGCAATGTGTATCCTGCTGCTCCGTGCTGAGCAGCACCAGGGCTCTTGCTGGCAGCTGTGTTTAACTGGTGGAGAGGAGGGACAGATGGATGGGTGGTTTTGGACCTTTCTGCCAGGTATGTAGTTCTTCCTTTTCACTCTTTTGTTTTTGTTTTTTCCTGGACCTGGGCCATTGTGAAGCCTTTCATTCTGTATTGTTCAGTGGTGGAGCTGGATCAGAAGATTCATTCTGGACTTGGCCCCCAGACCCATCTTTGCTGGTGGTGATTCCCACAAAAATCGAGCCGGGATTATGTGAGCCCCAGACCAAGGTACCTACCCTGGGGCATGGAATGAATCATGTAGTGCAGCCCCATTTGTTCCCAGCTCCTCTCAGAGGGCAATGGTTAGACATTGGCTTAATCTGTTTTTTTTTTTAATGAAGCAATTATTTTACTTTTGAAATAGTTGTCGAAGCTGAATACTCTCATGGGATTAGGTCAATTCATTTAGCACAGTACACTTTTAAGGAAAAGTTTTTATCATGCCAGCTCAGGCAAGAAATATGTTCATAGAATTTTAGCATTCAGCTGAAATCACAATTTCATTTAAACATTTTAAGCTAATGAGAGTTGGCCAAAAAAGTGCTTTTTTATCAAGGTGGAAATAAGAATGGGATGTGTTGAAGTTATCTCAATGGAAAATGTTTTCATATTCTTATTTAGGGAAGTATATAAGTTTAGCCTTTGTCATTATTAAAGACAAGAAAATATCTGATAAGCTTTCATGGGGCACACAGGTAATTAGCCAGACAATTTCCACTGTTCTTTCCCATCCCCAAGCCAGCTTTGGTCTCTCTCATGAAAATTTTCTGCCACAGCAAAGGTGGAATGTTAAAGCTCAATGTTATGAATCAGCTTTGCTTACAAGGAAGAGAGGAAACCAGCCAGAACCCCTACATGGAAAAGAACTGAATGAGAGCAATGTCACAGAGGTCTACAAAACTAAGGAAGATCTGAGTAAAGCAGGATAAACTTCATGGTCTAGATGAAAAATTTCATGAAGGGACATCAGTGCAAGGTAGATCAGGTGAAGGATCTGTGATCTCTGACCACTCATTCCATCTTATACCTAGAGAGCCCCCGATTTGCTTTGGGGTGTCCATTTGTGTTTGTGCCTTCTCTGTCCCCCGGGGTTAGGAAGGAAGGAAGATGTGCACAGCTTATGTTGAATATCCCTCTGCTGTTGCTTTCCCCAGCCTTTTGCTGCCGCCTCCATCCCCAGGAGTTCCCAAGGACAGCCAAGTTGTGTCTGTTTCCAGTGTGGCAGTCTCCACTGTCATTAGAGGATAAATGACACTGTCTCTATGGCCAGGGAAGAAACCAAATTAAACTCCACCACCCTCAGCAATTGATGGGCTAGCTGCCGACCTCCATGTCACAGCCAATTTCTCACAGAGAATCAAAGATGTATTGTATCTCTTACCTTCTGTCACAAATGGTTTGGCTATGCAAAGGGACAAATAATAGCAGAGGAGAAGAGGGGCCTGGCCATCAGCCCGATGGCAAGCAAGAGCTGTGACGATGCTCACACATTCCCAGCAAGGTGGTGGCTAATGGAGTTGCATTAAGGAACAAGAAATGGCCAGACAAGCTATTTCCTGAGCTCATCATCCCACTGAAATAAGGCAACTGTGAAGGAGGATGGGGTGGGAAGTGAATTACTGGTGAGAAACCCAGCACAACAGGCCATGCTCCCCAAGGGAGAGTCACACCATGCCTGGGAAGGTCTATCGTAAAGCTCTGTAAGTGTGAATGTCTTTGTTTGGACTTTGCAGAGAGGGGCTGAGGGTTCTGAGGCATTCAGGGTGGCAGCTGCAGGTGACACCAAACTACGAGGCATTCAGAATGTAGTGATAAGCAGCTACTGGCTTCTGGCACTAATCTGGTTACCATAAATTTGTGGTGTATTGACTGCAGTGGAAGTCTGGATCAATATCAGTCTTCAAGAGGCTCAAGAGATCAATGTTTGATACAGATAGAGAAAATAGAAGCCAGGTGTTTATGGCATCCTCTGCGTGTGGTATTATTATTCCTTGCTCATCCTTCTGCCAGGGGAAGGGAGGGAGAAGGAAGGTAAGAAAGGATTTAGAAAGATAATTCATGAGACATTTAAAAAGCAGTTATAAGAAGGAGATTTATAGCATTTTTTCCCATCAATTTTAGCCTGAAGAGAGAAAGAGAAAAATCTTCATAAAGATATATTGTCCTCTGAGGGACAAATTCTGCTTTAACAGTGAGTTTGAGTTTAATGGGATCTCCTATGGCAAGGAGATCACCGGCACGTGATTGTGCTCACCAAGGCTTTGGGAAAGAGGGACATCCAGGGATTCCACAGGTCCCTGCTGCTTCCTGGTGGTAGAAAGACCCACACCTGGCTGTAAATACTTCAGGGAAGCTGGCAGGAAGATGATTAGACTAGGGAGTGTGGAAATGCTGGAGAGGGGGGCTCCATTTTTTGTCCGTGCTGAGGACATCTGCTTCATCTGACATCTGCCTGGGTGACTGTGTTGCACAAGGTGGTCCCATAGATTTCATGGCTGAGTTTATTTCCAAACAAAATCCTGATGTTGTGAAGGTCAAGGTAAAACAAGCCACCCCCAAAGAATCATTTAAGTTGGAAAAGACCCTTGAGATCATCAAGTCCAACCATTTAAGCTAATGCCCTCAAACCATCGCGGTGCATTGGAGGGAGAAGAACATCTTTCCCTGTGTCTATATTTTGTTCATTTCCTTTTCTCATTTCCCCGTTGCCTTGTTTCACAGGACTGGCTGACAAAATTTGGGTATCTGCCTCCTCCGGACCCTGTCACGGGGCAGCTGCAGACGCAGGAGGAACTCACCAAGGCCATCACTGCCATGCAGAGGTTCGGGGGGCTTGAGGCCACAGGAGTCCTAGGTCAGTGGCTCATGACCCTTCCTCTTCTTGGTGGAGAGTGAGGCATGGATGGTTTCTTGCAGGTCCGTGAGGGAGAAGGGACTTGGTATTGTGTTCTGGAGCAGCATGAGGAAAAGCTCCATGAAAAGCTCACATGGATGGAGCATATGGCCCAATTTGCAGCTATAAGAGTAATTACATGGCTCAGGTGCCCTGTTGCCTTATGTTTTCAAGAACCTGAGGCAAGCAATTATTTCAACAGATCCACAGATCCTTGGGGTTCTCAGTGTGCTTAAAATAGCTCTTGGTGTGTTCCAAAAAAAAAATTAAACCAACAAAGGAATTGAAAAAGACAAGAGAGAAAGCTGTCCTGTTCAAAGCCTTGCTTGCTGCATCAAATTGAATTGAACAAAAATCCCAGTTAAGCCTCCCAGTTAGTATACATAGATATTTTGGGTTCTTTGCTGCTGAGGCACAGACAGAGAAGGCAGAAGGATGATGTTGCATCACCCCAACTCTCTTTGCTCCCACCCACAGTCAATAAGCCAGGAGGCTCTTTGGGGCTCTTCTGGGATCTCGCTGATCCACAGCTTCTTCAGGTGCTCCCCAGTCATCCCCAGCCAGCTGGGAGCCCATCCCCTGCTCCAGCAGCTCCATTGGCCAGGGAGGCAGGCAGTGGCATCTGTGTGGCAGACATAGCTGCCTGGGAGGGTGCAGTCCAAGGACAGGCTGAAGCAGCACGAGTTCACCGGGATGGCCAGGGTCATTGCTCTCAGTGCCTTCACCGAGCGAAGGAGAAAGCCAGCATTATCCTGGCCTGCAGAAGGGCACCTCTGCTCTCCTCCCCTCCATGGCCCTCCCACCATGGGGCCAGCTTGCTTCTGCTGCTCAGGGCACAATCAAGGAGAAGCAACTAATTAGCAGGCGGGTCTCTATCCATCCTAACACTCCAGCATCTCTCTGCTTGTCCCCTGAAGCTGCAGCTGCATCCCAACACTGGGACTTCATTTCTCTGGTCTTAATGAAACGTGCAATAATTTCTCTTCCAGAAGAAATCACAAGCTGCAGGAGACCCCAGAGCAGGAGTGGCCATTCAAATTGCATGTTTGGAAGGGGTGTTTGAAATGGCCTTGGGGGGGAGGGATGGCTGCCCTGGGCAGGTCATAGTTGTGGATTTGTTCATGAAAACAGTGTTTAAGAGGTAAAGTCAGCAGAGAAATGAGTGAATGAAACAACTTTTTTTCCATTCAACTGGTGGGAATAGACAACTCAAGATTTCATTCATTAAAAAAAAAAAAAAGAGTAATATGAACATTCTTCAAATGGGCTTCTAGCTGAACAGAGATAAGAGTTTATTTACATGTGAATGTTTCTCCTTAACAGAGGAATACTGGGAAAATCAATGGAGAACAAATCAGAATCTTGAAAATAATACATTTTAAAACATAATCAAAGCTGTCCACAGGTGAGCTTCCAGCAGGAATTGTTGTCCAGTGGTGGAAGCAGCAGTGGGACATAGGGGGCTCAGTGTTCTGTGGGTGTCACCATGACATGCTGGGGCTGGTGTCATGCCTCAGTGAATTCCTGAGTATTAACTTTTGCTCTTCTGGTTCATTCTTAGCACTTCATTTCCTATGTCTTTGTCCCCCTGGGATTTCTTAACCCACTATTCCCATGATTTCTTGTTTTTTGTCTAACCCTAGATGAAGCCACCCTGGAGCTGATGAAGACTCCTCGCTGCTCTCTGCCTGACTTTGCCATCGAAGAGGCCAGGAGGAAGCGATTTGCCCAAGCTGTCACCAAGTGGAGCAAAAGGAACTTGTCCTGGAGGTAGGAATTCATCTATCCCTGCTGAAATCTTGTAGCAAAAGACCAATTCCACAGTCACCTTTGTTAAATACACCTTTGAGATGAGTTTTAGGGTAATTGTTCAAACATGTCCGTCTAGGCTCCCATAAACTATTTTAACTCTTCTCCTGACAGTCCCAGCAGTGACTTCTTAGACCCACTTGGCAGTGCCTGGGAATGGTGCAGATTGGGCTGGTGAATTAGCTGAGAGCTTTTTGCTGGATTGCAATGATTGTTAGACCATCTTTTTTCTTGAGGTTGTTAAGACTCTGTGCTTTCTCAGGCAGCTGCCAAGCCTGGAGCTTCTTCTCTTGCCCCACCCGAGTCTTAGCCATAGGAGCATTTTCTGTGTAATAAAGTTGCTTTTTTTCTCCTAATCCTTGCCACTGGCAAGTATTTTTCCCTCTGTGTCAGGGAGTGACACGTGTAGATCCCTCTGCACCTATGACACACAGAAGTTTAGGTCCAGCTTTCAGAAATATGTTGCAGGTCAGGGCTGGCAAGCAAACTGATCCTTGTCCCTCAAAGATTTGTGCTTGTAGGGACTAATTTTTCCTCTCACAAATACCACGTGCTGCAGTGATTTTTCCCTCTAAGAATAGTGTGCAGCATAAGGTGCTTGTACTGTCCTGAAAACACATGAATCTTATGGAAAGTTCTCCTTATTAATAATAAATTTCTCTTTGATCCTGGCATAGCCCCTGGAGATAGTTCCTCTTCCCACTGCAGTAACTAATCTTATCTTGGCTGTTGCTGTCAACATATGTTGAAACTATGGTCTTAGCAGAGATTTGGTCTATGTTCCAGCAGATTCCTTTGAGACTTTATTTCAAGAA
Source organism: Thryothorus ludovicianus (assembly GCA_013397245.1). Classification (NCBI taxonomy): domain Eukaryota; kingdom Metazoa; phylum Chordata; class Aves; order Passeriformes; family Certhiidae; genus Thryothorus; species Thryothorus ludovicianus. Next base: position 601,387 of record VZTB01015794.1, read on the forward strand.
AAGATAAACATAATTCAGCTTCAGGAAGAAACAATTTTGGTTCATAGATGGCTTCATGTTGTGAAGTGACCCATGCTACAAAAACTCAGCCTGTCTCCCTGTTGCCCAGCCCTGAATTGATAGGGAAAGAAGAAAAAAACCTCACATTTCAGAAAGGAGAAAATCCTTTGGGGGTAAAAAGAAAACCTGCCCTGGTGTTACGGGAGCTGCCTGAGCCAGTGCAGGGGCATGGCTTCTGCACAGCCTGACTCCAGCAGCTCCTGACAAACCTGAGTGACATCCCATGGCAGGGCAGGTGTGGCTGCTGGGCAGCACGGCCAGGGGATTGGCACTGCAGGTACCAATCAGGACATTGGATGTGCTGACACAGTATCCTCAAATTCAGAGAAATGTAGAGGTGAAGTGGGGTCTGGCTGTATTCTGGTGGATGCAGCCCTGGGATATCCCTCGTCTCCCACTCCCTTGGAAACTGGTGCTGCAGCAAGAATTGCCATAAAAAGGGGTTTAGATCTGAGACAATGTTATATGTAAGGCATAAAGATTCTATCTCCTGACAAAGTAATTTCTGGTTTTTATTTTTTGTTCCTTTCCAAAATCTTGGCTTTTGTCCAAGAAAGGACTGTATTTTACAACTACAGGTTGTAGCCAGCAGAACACTATAGCATTACAGAAACTCCAATGTAGTATTTACATCCAGCACTTGAGATTAAACTGGCTTTTTGGAAACTGCCATGAAAATTGGCCAATAGAGACATAAAAGTTTTACTTGCTTACCTTTCACACATTGCTTGAAGATTCTAAAAGAGGAAAACAAAACTAAATGCTACTCTGACGTGGATTTAAAAGTTGAAGAGAAACCTGAACAATTGCAAGGGTGAAATAAACAGGTTAGCAGAGCTGTAGGAAAGGAGAGTCTCAAAATAGGCACATGCTCTGATTGAGAAGGCAGTTTTGGGCAAACAAGATTTTGTAGGTATACATGCCATTCAGGTTTCTTCTTTTTACCTTTGAATACAACCGAGCTGTGGGACTGGAGGGCTCAGGAAGAAAAACAATATGGGCTGCATCCTGCACAGCTCACAATGCAGCCTTGCAGCATCCTGGCACAGCCTTGTGGCATCCCATTACAGCATCAGGAACAGATGGTGTTCTATGCCTCATCTCCATGTAGATTTTCTAGGGTACTACAGCATATAAATTTTCTTTTCACAAGATTGTTTTTGTTGTTATTTTCCCAGTGCTTTCCCAAGGTGCCAAGGCGGCTGAGAGAGTGGCATGCCGTGGATGCCCTCTGCCGGCATCGGTGTCACAGCTGCCTGCAGCCACTTCCTCCTCATGTTTGTTTCCCCCTCATTATTTTTCACTTGCTGATTTTGCTTTATTTCTTCTGGTAATGCTCCACAGAAGAGGAGTTCATAGCTGGCATCCATTTTTTCCCAGTGCTTGCTGTCCCCCTGCAGAGATGGGGCAGCAGGGCCATGCCCCATCTCTGCACATTTCAAGCTCCCTGGGGTAGGGGGAGCCGTGGAAGCTCAGCTTTTAAAATTTCCTAGTTTATTCTTTCACTGCTGAACTGAGCTGGCTTTCGTCTGTCTGTAGTTAAGGATTACTCCCTTGTGCCATCTCATCAGAGCTGCAGTCTTTGACACTGATGCTTAGGCCATGGGCTGCCAGAGTGGGAGCAGACCCCACTGGCAGAGGAGCAATGACACCCGTCAGTCAGTGCCCACCATTGCTATGAGTGTCCTGAGCCATCGCCCGAGGGGAGCTGCCTGAGCCCAGGTGTGGATTTACTCATGCATGGAGGGGTGGCAGTCAAGAAGAAGGGTGTGCAACCCCCAGTTCTGTGCTCCCATCCCCACAACAGTGCTGATCCTCCTTCAATCAGTGGCATCCTGCCATGGGGTCCTCCCATCCAAAGCCCAGACTGATTTGTCCCCCATGTCTGGGAGTGACAGGTGCCCAAGGGGAGAAGACTGTCACCTTTCAGTGTCAAACTGCCTTAGGTTACTGCAATGCCCCGTCACAGGCGACTGAGACCCTCACAGGAAAATCCCTGAGCAGCTGAAGCAAAGAGCAGGCGGATGTGTGGAGGCACAGTGGCTCGGGGGTGTCTGGTGTTCTGTGTGTGATAAAGGGTAGGAGATTGAAAAAAAATGAACATTTCGGATGATAGTCTAAGTGCTGGGAGAGGAGTGATGGAGAGTTCAAACACACCCTGCTTTTCTTCTGCAGAGAATGACAGAATTGCAGTACTGCCAGGTATCAGGGCTGGGTCAGGGCTACTGTGCCATGGATGGCTCTGGGCAGCTGGAAAAGCACCTTTCCCAAGGCAGCAAGTGTCTGCCCTTTCAACTCTCCTCTCTTACTTTCCCTTCCAAGAGAAATAAGAGTGGGTTTATCAAGCAGTCCTTAGCCTGCCGTGTTCGGTAGTTCTCTGCATTTATTTTATTTGTCTGTGGTCTCAGGGCTGGGAAAGTGAAAGAGTGCTTTCATTAACAAGCTATTGATTTCTCATCCATCACTGATACTCTCCCACTTTTGTCTTTGGGAGGACAAAAACCAAAAAGGAACCCAGAAATCAAAATAAATGTGGGTGCACCTCAATGTCAAAGGGAGGCAAATCAGTCCTCTCTAGACTCTACTTACTAACCATCCTGGATACAAAGTCTGTTTGGGATGGGTTAGGGTTAGCAAAAGAGGTGACTCAGGGGCCACAGGTAGGACTGACAGCGCTGTATGAGAGTCATCATTCATTTGTCTGCATGGCAATTCTGCTGCCTGGCTGAGCTCTAAACACAGAGGGGAGATTTTCTCCTTGGCATCCAGTTGTGCCCCTCAACACATCCCACTCGGCAGCTGCAAGTTCCAGTGTTGTGGCTGATGCTCCCTCCAGCAGCCCCATCCACCACAGAGATGGATGCTCCTTAGGATGAACGAGAGTGTGATTTGCAGAGTGATCTGACTGACCCTACAGCTTAGGGCAGTGTTGGTGCAGTGGCTGGAGGGACCGAGCAGCCCAGTCCTCACCACCATCTCTCTGGCTGGCAGAGGCAATCTAGAGCAGAGAGATTTCTCTCCAATTGCATCCAAGGAGTGCTTCTCTCCACTGGAAACCTAAGCACCGTTTACCGCTATTACTACTACTAATAATAATAATTAATGAAGGTAGTAGGAAGATTATTTATCTGCATGCTGTTAGAAATGTACCTCCTTTCCAGTGGAATTGAGTGATGCAAGGCCAGCAAACATCCTATCAGCATAATCGTCCTTTCTTATCTCATGGAAAACAATTAGCAGACTCCAGCAATCAAGTCAGATGCTGAATTGAAAAACTCTGATGGGATTCTCTTGAAAAAGGGCAGTGATAATGAATAAAGGATAAGAGACTTTTCACTTACACCTGTAGCATATTAATAAAATGTGTGTCAGCTCAGAGGTGTAGGATTTTTTATAAGTAAAATAGATATTGGTACTGTTTCTGCCTTAATCTAATGTTTCTGGAGTCAGATCTGGGGATGAATGTTAATATTTGTTACTCTAGACAGGGCTTTTTATCCACCATCCTTGTGCAAGGGAGATCTGATTTATTATCCTCTTTCTACAGCTGGAAAGAAAAGGAAGAGAAAACAGCTCACGTGGTGAGCAGGGCTTGAGGAGGAAAGAGCAGATAGTGTCCTCAGATGTGACTCTATGCCTTAGGCACTGTGAACCTGGAGAAAGGTCATAATTTCTGGGCTAAACATGGTATGTGTTACATGTATAGCAACTTATTCAGTAGAAGTTAAAGCAGCAAAAGGGTCTACCTAAGTCCCGAAGAGTGTTATGAAAGATAAAGACAGCTAGTTAATGAATATCTGGAATTCAGGTGGCCTTTTTCTCTGTACTGTAGAAGATTACATCCAGACACAGTCTCTTCTGTGAATTAAAAATTGCCTGAAAATTGTCTTTTCTAATCCCGTGCTCATACTGTTTGTACGTCTGTGCTGTCTCCTTTAAAAATATGTTTTCTTTGATGTCCTACAGTCATCTGGTGTTACATGCATGTAACTCATTTAGATTAGTCAGTAAGGCTTTTCTTTGCCCAGAGAGTCCAGGGATAGCAAAGGCAAAGATATGAATAGGTTTTGCTCATTTGGCTGTGATGTGTTTGGCCTGATTCACCCACTCACTCCCACCATTTCTAGGATGAGTTTCCCAGTGCTCCAGAGGAACTGTTAGTGAGATTTCTGCTTATTCTCCTAAGTCCTTTTTTGCTCTGTCCTAGATTTAACCCTGACTAGCTTTGCCCTGGCCTGAAGGTGGTGCCTCCTTTGGGCTGCCTGTCTCTTGAGGATGTGTTCCCAACCTCAGCAAGCAAGTTGTTCCTACTCCCTTTTTCACAGCCATGGCATCTCCCAGCACTCAAATCACTACTCAGGAAGAGCTTGAGCGATGCGACATCCCCTTCTGATGCTTATATTACCTCTTGAAGTTCAGTCAGGTCACCACTGCCCATTGGTGACGGGAAGTGGTGCGGTACCGAGTAATGCTGTCAATATGCAGAAGGGTAGGTGACGTGATCGTAATTGTAGCTTCAGCCTTTAAAAATCTGTCAAACCATGAAAACACTTTGACTGGTGTGTTGGTGCACAAAAAAATAAAGTATCAGTTATTACTGGGGTAGAACTGGCCAGAAGTTATCCATCAGAACTGACCTTTGTCAATAATTACTCAGTCAACAGTACATTTGCTTGGAAAATCTGTGTATTTTTGTCAAAATTGTCAACAAAAGAATATCTAAATATACTCCTTTAGAAGCCAAGGTGCCTTCTTGCATCTTTGTCTTTTCATCTCCTTCATTAAATCAATAATATTAGGAATTCTTTTTCAAAGTCATATAGGAAATATATAAAAGTTATACAGGGTTATACAGGAAACCTTGACTTTTCTTCCATTCCAGCTCAGTCCAAAAACGCAAAAAGCTGTGAAGGCCTCACTGTGGCTCTGATGCACCAGGCACCTGCAGAGCCAGATCTGATTGTTCTTTGAGATCTTTCATGCTACTGACCGTCCTCTTTTTTGCCCTCGTTATTTCAGAGTTCGCACCTTCCCAAAAGAGTCTCACCTGGGTCACGACACTGTCCGAGCCCTGATGTACTATGCTCTGAAGGTCTGGAGTGACATCACCCCCCTGAATTTCCATGAAGTGGCAGGAAACAATGCTGACATCCAGATAGACTTCTCCAAGGCAGATCACAATGATGGCTATCCCTTTGACGGGCCTGGTGGGACGGTGGCACATGCTTTCTTCCCTGGAGACCATCACACAGCAGGGGACACTCATTTTGACGATGACGAATATTGGACTTTCCGATCATCAGGTAGGTCAGGGTGGGAGAGCTGCAGCCAAGCACAAGGGCTCACAATTTCCCTCTTCTGCTTCTGTGGCTGGAGTGGTTTAGCCTCTGCCACACCTTTACCTTCACAGGCTTCAGGATCCCTGAAGTCTTCTGATTCTTCTCTCAGCCTTGCTAGCAAAATCAATCCAGGCAATCTTCTGTTCCTGGAAGCCTCATTGGCATCTCCATGTTTCTCCTTATCCTGCCAACAATTGCAGAGCTCACATTGCCCAACCGCAGTCCTCATCTCTTCTGAGACCTGGAAGGTTGCAGGTTGGGTATGTGGCTGCTGGAGCTCTTGGATGGGGACTGCATTCTCTGGCTTCAACATCTTTTGGGTGCCTTCACTGCCACATATCCTAGTTTCCTATTTTTAAAGTATACTATTAGCTGACCTACTGTCCTGGTTTAGGGCATCAACCCAGGACACTTACCTATAAAGGGCTCTGTGTTGTGCTGGGGAAAAGGCCTAGTTTTTTCCTGCTATCTTGTGTCTGACATCAGGATGCAGTTCTATGCTTTTTTAACTTCATCTCATTTGGCTAAAACAGAGTTTTAATAAGCAGAGGAAGTGTTCCTCAGCTGCAAAACTATCTGTGGGGATCGGGTCCCCAGCCTTTGTGTCAGATGTGTTTTGGCAGAATGTCTTCTCTGCAGCCGCCAGCTGATAATTTACTTGTCACGCCACTTCCTCCACCAGCCTCCTAGTGTGATCCCGCTGTCTCAGCTTAATGACTTCGTTTAAACCTGTCTTCCCTGAAACAAGCTAATACCTTCTTCCTGCCCACCAGCTGACCTCCATTCATCCTTCTGAGTGTTCATGGGCAGGAGTGTTCACCAGAGGTGTTGGAGGACGTCTTGAGGTGAAGGTGAAGGTTAAAGGACAGGCTTATCCTTTAGAATTATACCTGCTTCTTGCTTTGTGCTGGTGTGCAGCCCCAACTGGCTGATGGCTCTTATGAGGAAGGAAGAAAAAAGCAGCAGTTTTGATCTGCAGACATACAGGGCAGAGGCAAATGCTATGATCAGTAGCTTGCAACAGAGAATGTGTTAGTGATGGAGTCAGTTTTGCAGATAGTGGTTGGGAGTGCTCATTGTGAAACAAACTCTTGTGAAGGAGTCAGCTCAGAGCCAGCATTCCCACAGGGAGTGCCCCTCCAAGCCACCACCAAGGGATGAGGGGATGAGCCTGCCAGTGAAAAGCTGCCCTCTATTTTGAAGCTCTTGGAGCTATCTGAGCTTCATCTTTTATTTAATTTGTTCTCTCTACTGATTCAAAAACATCAACTTGGTAGATGATATAAAAATATCCCCAAAGCTGTCAGTCTGGCATTAAAATGTCAGCGAGCATATATATCTTGTTCTCTCTTAGTGCCAGGGAAAACAGCAAAGGTTATAAAAATCTCGCCTGCTTACAGACACTGTAAATAATAACCATGAAGGAAAAGGCAAAATTCAACAAAGGATATCTCCCTGCTCCAACAGCCTGAGCCTGGTGAGGAGCACTAAGGACCGGGCAGGATCTGCTATGGCTACTTTTATGCAAAGAAATTGAAGGGGTGTGGGCTTCTTTGCCATCTCAGATGGCAAAGAAGCCAACTCCTTCGTCTCCAGTCATTCTCAGGGAGTGTGACACTCCCCTGACCTCCACAGGGATCTTTCCAACCTCACTGTTTCTTTATTGCGATACTTGACATCATGATCTTTATAAGAACCACACTTAAAATCGTTGCTGGTACTGCTGCAGGACATTGCTGTGCAGAGAGGGGCAGAAATTGCATGGACGTGTGGTCCGGCCTGTCTGGAGCTGGGTGGTAGGAATGCACCAAACAGGCTCAGTCCCATACAGTTCCTGGGAGCAGGTCCTCCTTTGCTTTGGTAGCAGTGGCATATGTTTGGAAATGAGCATTAGCCTCTTACATGTGTGTCTCAGGCTCAGGAGAGAGCAGGATCGGTCTGTATATGGGTGTGGTGTGAGGCACTGGCAGTTGGATTGCAAATAAGGAAATTCGGAGAAAGAGAATGTAGTTCAGATAGCCCAGACTGAAGAAAAAAAGTCATCAAAGGAGGTATTGATGTTCAACCATGTCTCCCTAATTCCCATGGTGGTGTGTGAGGATCAAAGTGTTTGCCAAAGTCAACAGACACAAGAGCTGCAGCCTTGTCAGCACAAGGTGTGTAACAGGAGAAGATGGTAAATCCTCTAAAAATAAGGTGGACATGATCACCTACTTGTGTCAGGGCAGCAGTGAGATGAGCAGTTGGTGGCCTATAAGCAGATGGACATTGCTGTGTTTGTATGCATACAGGAAGGCTGAGGGATGGATTTGGCCAGAGCAGCAGCATGCAAGGCCAGGCAAGGAAAGCCCCACAGAGTGCCGTGGGCAGGTGGGCACTGCCAGCACTCCCTGGCTTCTTGGCACATGGCTTGGCTCATTGTCACAGGATGTGACAAGCTCCTGGCTGGTAGCTGCAGAAATCTGGTATTCTGGGCAATGCAAAGGCTGTGTCAGCAGTTGTAGCAAGCATGAGATGCAGGGAGTGACTGCTCTGGCCCAGCTTCTGCAGTGCCTCTCAGCAAATGATTGTGATGTGATTGCTGTCTCAGCCCTTTGTCCAGCTTTTTCTCAGGTGCCAGCAGTGATCTGCAAATAAAAGGGGTGATACTCAGGCTGGTGTAGGCTGAAGTCTGGCTTGCTTTCCGTTCTCTTATATACTCCAGTTTCCAACTGCAGAGTTTTCAAATTTTATCTATTCCAAAGTTCTTCCTTCCAGTTTGTCCAACATAAACACACACTTTTTCTTACAGCCCTTGCATCACACTCAAATCCCCCAATTACTACCAACACTTAGTGACTTTTATTTCTGTTTCGTCCTTATCTTCAGACACTCATGGGATGGACCTATTTGCTGTAGCTGTTCATGAGTTTGGGCATGCCATTGGCTTGACCCACATCTCTGCCATTGAGTCTATCATGAGACCCTACTACCAAGGTCCAGTGGGGGATCCTCTGAAGTATGACCTGCCATACGAGGACAAAGTCCGGATCTGGCAACTCTATGGTAAGTTTGTGTCCCTCATGTGGCTACAGCCTGTTCCTGCCATGGCAGGATACATTGCAATCGCTGTTTTCTGGGGTGAATGGAGCTGGTGGGGAGGATAGTGTTCTCTGCTACTGCTTCTTTTCTACACAGGAGTCAGGGAATCTGTGTCCCCCACTGCCAAGCCTGAAGTAAGCAAAACAGATGACCATCCAGTCCTGCCAGAGCTGCCAGAGAACCGCTCCACTGTCCTGTAAGTCAAATTTCTTCCTTTCCTGCAAAGGATGTGTAGTAATGAAGCTCTGCTTCATCAGAATCTCACCTGCTCGCTCTGGCTTTGGTATTTCTCTTTGAATCTCCGGATATTTTGCTGAAACTCGCATTTTTTACTCCTATTACTAGAAAGTTGACACCATCACCCTTAGGTAAACTCATCCTTGCTGGAATTTTAATCAAACTTCCTCAGCAGTATCCTGAATTGCACAAGCATAACTTACCTAAATCATTCCACAGTGAGCAACTGCCTAATGTACCTGAGAGAGTGAATATTGGAACTGATAGCTGGACTGATAGCCTGACTCCAGTGCATGTTAGCATAGACAAAGTGCTGCTTACACTGAGTATCATCAAGCAAGTAGTATGGCTTCATTAAGGGAAATGCAGTATATAGCTCATTAAAACATTTTGACCAGGGCAACAGGACAGTTAAGAGAAGGGACACTGAACAAAAAGGCAGGAGGTGATGGTCATACACGTTGTTGCCAGACACCATGAGTGCCTCAAGTGAGAGTGGCAGAGATAGAGCAGGTCACCTTCACCTCATGCTCCTTTTGTTTGAACACGCTAAATGCCATTAGTTAACATTTCTCCATGCATATCTTCTAAAGGCGCTTGTCCACCAGGCTCGTTCTGGCCATGTTTGGACCTAGAAATATGAAAGCCTTTCTCCCTGCTGTTGTGGGAGGCCACCATCTCACACTGGGAGCAGGGTCAGCAGGAAACTTGCTCATGCTATCCTCGTGTTCCTGCTTTGTATTGTGGGAGGGTGGATAGGGTTTGCCTCCACAGCTGTCATTTTGTGGCCAAAGAGGGCAGTGAAGCTGGTGCTGGCAGCTCAGCACAATTTTTCTATCAGCAGAATAGATTTATGCTTTCTTATGTGGGCTTTGTGGCTCTCTCAGTCCTTCATACTCTGGGCCTTCCCCATCCACCTTGTTAAAGCAGCTCAGTATCTCAGCTCCCACTTGCCAGGTGGCTTTCACCAGGTATCTTTCACTGGATATCACATGGCTCCTCCAGGTCCCCCTGTTTAAGCTCAGCTGCTTTCTACTTTGCAGCTCTGGCACCTCTCACTGGTACTTTGGAGCTCAGCCCTGGAGCAACAACATCCTGAGCTGCTGGAGCAAGAGGCTACTTGGCTATTTTCTATGTCCTGCTGCCCTGGGGCAGCTGGCCAAGCCACCCTGTGCCACTGGGAGTGGGAAGCTAGCTCACCTCTCACCAGCTACACGAGCTGGTGGATGTAGAGCGTGTCCTCGCTCGACTCCCAGCAATAGCATCTGGTGGCTTAGAGTTGTCAGCCCAAGCTGTCTTCAGGCTGAGGTTCGCCTGAGCTTGCCTCGGAAATCCCCATGCCCGTGGCTGGGCTTGGAGTGACAGGTGGGCACAGTCTGTAGTCTTCTCTAGGACCAGGGGTGATTCAGTCCATGGATAGGAGGCATCGAGGGGACACAGCCCCTCACTGCCTGCCTGGGCCCTGCTCACCTGGGCGTCTCTCCACAGGCTCAGGCGGGATGTGCCCAACAGATGTAACACGCACTTCGATGCAGTGGCCCAGATCCGCGGAGAGGCTTTCTTCTTCAAAGGTGGGCGCCAGGGATCTGTGCCTGTGTCACCCTGTGGTGGCTTTGGTGTGGCAGCACCAGAGGCAGGGCAGTGTGGGACAGGCTGGGGTGGGTGGTGAGAATGAGTTGGCTGGGGTTTGTGGGCTGCTCCCACAGACCCAGGGAAGCATCTCACATACCTGAGTGTATAGCTAGACTGGTGACAATCCAGCACAGAAGTTTTTTTCTCTGATCCATCACAGTGAACTGCCCAGGTGAGGAACTAAAATCTGATATTTGTGCTAGCAAAGTCAAAATTGAGGTCGAGCCAAGGATGAGCAGAGCAGCAACAACACTTCACTGCTTTCTTCCTGGATACCTCCAGCCTTCCTTTCTTCCCACGCTTCACCTTCCCTAATGTTGCTTGCTGTGCATCTCTCAAAGACAGGGTGTATACAGTTGAGGACCATCTAGTTTTGTGCCAGCAAACTTGCTGGTAGTGTGTTCCCGGGGTGCCCAGCTGTTGATGAGGATCCCATTACTGTGTTTCCAGATAAGCAGAGCCTGTGTAGGCTAGACTCTCTGGACCTGCTTTCTCATCTTTCCAAGATGTAAAAATGCCCATGGGCATTTCTTTGCATCCCTGGCACCCTTTGGCCACTCCAAAGCCATCCACCAGGGAAGCAGAAGTGTTTGCCCCAGGGACAAGCAGTGGCATCCTGGTATCTGGGTATCACAGTGTGGGTCACAGACAAGAAGAGCAAAAGTGCTCTGGAGTATTTGGTGTTGCCTGTGTCCTGAGGGAAGCACAATATGGAGACTGTTCCACAACAAAATATTTTGTTCAGATATCAGCTCCAAAGAACCACAGTGAAGAAGGGAAACTCAGAGACATGAACTGGTGTTGGGATAAATGGCTGTCTATCTCTCAGAAGGGAAAAATTGATGAAGTATAAGGAAATCCATCTCAGTGTCTATTTTTGGATATATTTATTGCAGGCCCAAAAGCAGATGTAAAGAGCACAGGGTCAGTGGATGCCAGCTTCATGTCTGCCTCCAGACACCAGCACTTTCCTTGCAGCTCCCATTGTTGCCCCTCTGTACCATTCTGCACACTAAAGAGCAGGGATGACACCTTTGGGGTAGGATTTAAATTATTTCTAGTTCTGAGCTTTGTCCCTAGATAGGCATTTTGTTCTGAGCTGGTCTTGCTGGCTCCCTAGATGGAAAGAAGTCACTGTGAAGGTTACCAGGACTGGAGCTCTCCAGACCTCACAGGCTTGTTGTTTTGAAGGCAGCAAACGGGAGTTCTCTGCTCTTTGGAATCACTGCTTGCTTTGATGTAGGTGCCTCATTACAGATTCCCAAAGTTCTAAATGCCTTTGGCCTGTGTGTGTGTGTGTGCCTGCATGGTGTGTGCAGCTGTCTTGCCAAAGGCAGCTAAAGTCTGGACAGTGTGGAACACAGCTGGGATCAAAATTCCATAGAATTAAAGAAAGCAATTGCCTCAACCCATCACATCTGCATTTTGGTGTAGCAGGACATCGCACTTGACTTTCATCATGTTCAGTTCACCAGCTCAAAGGCGGGTTTGAGATTTTTAAACAAATGTGGGATTTTGGTTTTTAATATGGGATTTTGTTGTTTAAATTATTTCTGGAGGATAATGGCAGCAGTTCCCCTATGGATCTGGCTTGGATCATGGATCCATGCAGCAGCATGGATCCATGCAGCAGCAGCACTTTGGTGAGCAGGCTGGGCCTGCACGGCAAATCATGAGCCCAGGCAGACTGGGGCTGTCACGTTCAGAATTCCTTGCTACTTAAGTGCTTTATTTTCTTTATTTTTCGTGATAGCTTATAGAAAACCAACCCAAGTAACCAGAATTCCTTGCTACTTAAGTGCTTTATTTTCTTTATTTTTCGTGATAGCTTATAGAAAACCAACCCAAGTAACCAACAGCTCAGGCTGTTCCTGACTGTGGGGATAGATTTAAGGTTTCCCTGCTTGCAGCTCCTCACCACTGAGCCCATCACTTGCAAAGGGATGAAATGTCAAAAGTACTGAAGCTTGCCATTGTGTCTCCGATGAGCCCAGGGCACTTCAAAGTTCAGATACTGTTCTACTAAAGATGGAATTAAGTTGAGCTATATTTCTTGCCTAAAAAAAAAAAAAAAAAAAAAAAGTGAAAATCTGACCTTATCTAGTGCCTAGCTAATTACAGATGCAGAGATCATCTTTATTTAATTACATATGTTTCTGATGATGTAAAATGGTCACCAAATTTGAACCCTTGTTTTTTTTAATAGTCTTAGAAGTATCTGCAATTATGGCAATTCCTACTATATTAGAATGTGTTACTCATTTATGGTTCAGTAAGGTAGAGCAAATATGCAAACGGGAGCAAAAGAACAAGAATATGAGATAAATCCTTATAATTAGAATAAAACTCCTTCTCTGCAGATGTTAGAGTGTTAGAGTTTTGTGTCCTGCATTATTAGGCTAAGATCCAATTTCCATAAAATTTTAAAAGCTGGTGTCACAATCTGCCAGCTCTGGAGAAAGAGCTGAGTGTGTGGGGAATACAAATCTGAAGATGCGTCTTTGGTTTCTATTGCTTACCTTCCCTCAGAAATTCATGTGAGACCAGATGTAAATTCTGTGCAGTAATTTCTAACAGGCAATAACAAATACAAGACAAAGTTGAGAGTTGCCTCCTAAACATCTTGCTCTGGTTCATGTCACTCTGTGGGGCTCTCTGGAGAATACACGGCATGAAATGTGCTGCAAAAAGGCTGAGAATCCCAGAGCCACCATAGAATGGGGTTTGGAGTTGCCCCTGAAAATCATTAAGACTCCTCAGGAAATCACATATCAAGACTCTTTTAGCAGGAAAAAGATTGTCATCCTTCCCACAAAGGAACAATATGTTTCGTTTTACATTATCCAAAATATTTCAGAAATACCCAAAATACTCTTCCCTTGCTGGGGCAGTGCTACTGCACGTGTTGAAATGCATTTACCGGAACCATCAGTACATTCATCCTGGAAGCTCCACAGGACTGCTTTGGAGCAGTCCTGCACCTCTAGATAGTACCAAAGTCCTTAACTGTGCCTCCTTCCCCACCTCAACCCTTTCAGATCTATTCAGATGGTTTCCTTTTCCTTTATTTTCTCACTCCCTTTTTTCATTACAAAACAACCCCTCTGGTGTTTCTGTGTTTCATTGTAACATCCTAGACATTTCCAAACAAAGCAGCTGGACGTCCTGTGTCCAGGAAACTGTGGCAGCTCCAGGAGAGGAGAAACAGGGGTATTTTTGTGGATGCTCTTGCTTAAGGCTGTTAGGCTGTTGGCGCCTAGTCCCACGAGCTCTCGGGAGGTCCCATGCAGGGAGGGAGGAAGAAGATGAAAGGCTCATCTCTCCTGCTCCGGCTCAGTGGCACAGCCTCACACTGTGGCCAGAAGTATAACAACTCCAGCACAATGTCCAGAGGATTATTTTTGGCCAAAAAAAAAAGGGATTTCTTCTAATGACTGCCAGAAATAGAAAGCAGTCACAGCTACTGGTGGAAAGAAGGATGGCTCTAAATCATGGCTCCCAACTCGCATGCTTTGCTTCCTGCTGCTGCCACCCATCCATCACTCATCCCCCAGTGAAGGTGGGTTGAGTGTGGTTCAGTAATGTCCAGTCTGTCCCTCCAGGCAAGTACTTCTGGAGACTGACTCGCAATAAGCACTTGGTCTCCCTCCAGCCAGCTCAGATTCACCGTTTCTGGCGGGGTTTGCCGCTCAACCTGGACAGCCTGGATGCAGTCTACGAGAGAACCAGCGACCACAAGATTGTCTTCTTCAAAGGTGAGAGCAAACATGGTGCAGCAGGTATAGATTGTGGCGCTAGGCAGGAAACACCAGTGTCATATGTTAAGCATCTTGAGGGCTGGTCTGAAACCTGTTGTCCATGAGCGAGGCCAGGAGAAACGAGCTGGCAGGGAGGGCAAGAAAACGGTCATGTTCCCCAGAAAATGAGGGAAATGTCATTGAAGATAAAGTTCAGCCAAATGTAACTAAAATCTGAGCTTTTCAAAAATGAAACACAAGCAGGAACCACCCCTACACACACTCACAAAAACTCCTTTGATGTTTTCTCTTTTTAGTATTTGTTGCTGAGGAAAGAAGTCAGAGAGGAAATAAAAATGAAGCTGAAGACCATCCATTTTAATAATTATAATTCTGTTACTGTAATTTTTTCTTAAAATAAGTGGTATAATACTCTCTTTTTACTTAAAAAAACTTGCAAGCATTTTTTTCAGAAGAACTGGAGGAACAGTTTAGCTCTTGGTTTCTATAAAAGTTTCTGAGTCCCCCACAGACCATCCACCTGTGCTGATTAGATGCCTCCCATGCACTAAATGTCACCCAAGATGCTGGCAAGCACTGATGCTTGTTTCAGCAAGGTTGTGCACTTCAAGTGCTAACCACATCCTAGCCCTTCATTCTTCCTGTTTGGAAATTGCTTTTTGTCTCTTGACTGTTGTGCTTGAAACGTGGTGCAGTTACCAGTTTCAGAAGTGCTGAACCAAGCACTTCTAGAAGCAATAATTCAGTTTCAGTTTCCCCAGCCAGGCCAGAGAAGTGGCTCATGTCCCACACAAGCCCCTACGCTTGCAGAAGGCCTTTCTGCGTGCAGCCAAAGCCCTCCTGAACTGCAAGCACATTGAGCCCTGCAGAGCCACACCAAGCCCTACATCTCCCCATGGAACAGCATACGGAAGGCTCTGGCATGTGTGTCCAGCTGTCTCAGGCAGCCATCCCTGCTCTGCTTTTCTAGAGGGAATGGGGCCAGCTGGAGTGTGCCACATCTTATGCCTGGCTCTAGACCCTCCCAGTCACGTCTGCAGACCACATCGACCCTCACTCACTTCACTCCCTCCATCTCTTCTGCCCCTGTTGGGGATGAACAGACAACCAACCAGGAGCTCAGGTTTAGGGGCTCCACCCAGCTGCTCAGAAGGCTGGAATTTCAGATGTGCCACAGCTGGCATCTTGTTCAAGACATGAATTCTCTGTGTGTGTTAGTCCCCAACATAAACCCAGAATTTTCTTTCCAGATATAAAATACGACTCATTCTCTCCCTCCAGCACTGTTTCATTGATTCCAGGGCAGAAACCAAGGAACACAAATTACCTTGGCCTCTAAGGTCCTGCTGCTGATACATGGGCATACATTGAAGGGGCTCTTCAGGTATTCTAGAAAACTAAGGGAGGAAAAAGTCTGATTCTTTAAATATGCTATGCAATACCTAAATGGACACTGTAGGTACCCAAAGAAATGTTATAAAAGAAGAAAACCTGTCCCAGTGGTAAAAGAATTAAGAAGAAATTGAGATATCTGGGTTCATTTGCTTGTTTTCACAGACCAGGGCCCAGTTCTGTCATGCATCATTTTCATTGGGAAAAAACCCATATTGACAGTTCTCTCCTGCCCAAGGTCAAGCCGAGGGGCTGACTGTGTTAGACCCTTAAAGAGCAGTGAGCTGCTTGTATGAGATTTATCCAGTCCCTGTGCATCTTCATAATCTGCAGATCTCTTGGCCCATCAGACTCTAGAAAGTGGTGATTTCTCTTCAAAAGTGGACTACACTATTTGGCTTCTCAGGAGCCAAATAGCGCACAGAAAGTGCCCAGTTTGCCCACAAAAGCTGCCTGTAACTTTGTTTCTTTGGATATCAGGCAGAAATCCAAGGGACAAATAATCAAATGCCTCCATCAAACACATAAAAGTGACAGCTGTGCTTACGCTGTCAGTGTGTTCATGTCCTGGGTCAGTCAAAGCAGGGCTATGTTCATGGGTAGCCTGACACAAAAAAGCAGCTTTTCAAAAGCCAGAGGTTCTCCCATGGGCTGAACCTTTCTTATTCTCATCCTTAGATGCCCAGAGCTCAGCCCTGAGGTTTTTTCACCACAGTAGATAACAAAACATTTAGCTCAGCTTATCTGTGGTTATCTGGTTTAGGCTGTGAAACCAATGTGATTTTATTTTGTGCTTGTTTCCTTTCCACAGGAGACAGATACTGGGTCTTCAAGGACAACAACGCAGAGGAAGGGTACCCACGGCCCATTTCGGACTTTGGCCTTCCCCTGGGAGGAATCGATGCTGCGTTCTCCTGGGCTCACAATGACAAGACTTATTTCTTTAAGGACAATCTCTACTGGCGCTATGATGACCATGAGCGGAGGATGGATCTTGGGTATCCTTCGGAGGCCATCCTGTGGAAGGGAATACCCAGCCCTTTAGATGATGCCATGAGGTGGTCAGATGGTGAGTCCATATGGCAGTTTAAAAAAAGCACAGCAAAGAAAATCAGTGCTCTATCGAGCTGTAGCTCCTACCTTGCCTACCAACACAAACACTGAGCCCCTTGATGGGATGTTCAGACTGGAAGCTGAAGAGAGAGATGTGATTCCAGCCAGAGCTTCCCACACTGCGCACTAGAAGACTTTGTAATTTTAAACAGGCAACAAAAATATTGTGGGGGGATAATTATTGCACTTTATTAAAAAAAACACAGTTAATGCTGTTTTGCAGTGATTTTTATCCTAGTATGGGCTGATTGGCTCCTTGCTGGTTTTGCTGTCATTGGATTTTTAGCTGGGTGTATTAGGATGCTGACAGAAAATACTTTAAAAGATGTTTTCCCAACTTACTTTCTGAGGATGGGATTTCTCAGTGGTTTCTTTCCCCTGAAAAGACCACAAAAATTTTGTCACAGGAGATATTTTCAACCAGCTGTTCACTCACAATGAAGTGGCACTTCCAGGGTTTATTTACTGGCTACCAAGTAGCATAATAGCAACCATTAAACCAGACAGAGGAGGAGGAGGCCACTTCCAGAGACTTTTCAAGCTGAATTTCCAAAGCTATTGAGAGTGACATTCCCATAGGTAGGAGTCCTCTTGAGTATGGGGCCTGCTTAGAGAGTTCACAACCTCCTAGTTCAGAATGGAAAACATGCACCTGAGGCCAGAAGCTTCCCAGGGCCCTGTCAGGCTCAGGTTATTTTTCTGAGCCCAAGGTCAGCAGCGCACACCGCAGGTTATTAATGGATTGTGGGATCTCCAGCTTTACAATGCCCTATTACAAGAAGGAGAGTTGTGTATGGTGTGTCCAGCAGTGGGTTCACAGGGCCTTGATCCTACATATCCAGAGTTCCAGGGGGTACATCTGCTCTAGAACTCAGAACAGAAGTGGCGACAGCACACCATCCACCTCTGACTGCTGGCAGGTCCTGGCTGATATGAGAGATCCTGGCCAGCCACAGCATTACCTTGCCTTCTGGAGCACCCCTCCTGCAGCGAGAAGGGGTATTGACAATATGCAGCGAAATCTCATGTGCCTCCACTCCCCAGGGCTCAGCTGTGGTGGGAACTCTCCTCTGCTGCTCGAAGTGCTTCTTTGACTTTCCTCTGAGACAGCACCTGCTGTCACTCACTTTGTGTTTGGGTTTTGGTCTCTTTGCAGGTGCAAGTTACTTCTTCAAGGGCAAGGAGTACTGGAAGGTGCTGGACAGCGAGCTGGAGGTGCAGCCCGGGTACCCACAGTCCATCGCCAGGGACTGGCTGGTGTGCAGTGACATGCAGGCTGATGCTCCTGAGGCAGCCGGGAGCAGCAGGACTGGGGCACGCTCCAGGCCGGGGCAGCACGACGAGAGCCGCTCCAAGAATGGCTACGAGGTCTGCTCCTGCACCTCAGACACCCCATCCCTGTGCCCTCACCCCATACCCAGACTGACAGCCAGCATTGCGCTGGCTTTGTGGACAGCAGCACTGGTCTGTGCAGCCCTCTGACAGCTCATCTCACTGGCAGGACAACACCATGGTGCTCTGGGATACAGCTCCACGATTGCTATCTGTTGCAAGCAGAAAAAAAAACAGCATTCCTAGGAACATGCCACTGAAGGGTTGAATTCTCCATGAGAAATGAGCAGTGATTTTGTTTTGGGGTTTTCTTTCTTTTTAATTTTAGTTTGAAGGCCTAATAACAGAGTTGAGTTCTGCACCTTCTTATTCCCCCATGCTGTTAAAGATGAGAGCTGCCTCATGTTGAATTTAGAAACACTCCATAGAGGTGTGTTGCTCTGGATGTTTAAACACAGCAAAAAAGGGAGGGGAGAGCTCCTGGAGTGGAGTGGGGACAGAAAAGATGCTGCTGAGATAGACAGTGGCAGAAAGACAGCTGGCAGGAGGTAGTAGTTATGTGCTGACACAATGTACACATCCCATTGGATGTACTAGGTAGAAGAAACTGACTCCACTGAGATTAACTGCAAGGTGATCATTATTTTACTATCAAGCCTGCTGTAGTCACTGGTGTCTGCGTAACCTGTATCAGTTTTTATGGGTCAGAAACACCTTTGCCTTTCAGAAGGCACTGCAGCTTATCTTTGTATATGAGTCATTGTAATTTAACAATTTCTCTAATAAACCTTGGCCACACACACTGAGATCTCCCAGTCCTATGTGCGATCAAGCCTGACACCTGCAGCAAGGTCTTGGCTGCTGTGTCTTTTAGCAGCCTCAACTCTGGATGAACAGCGGTGCAGCCACCATCTCAGTGGTTGTAACTGCATCTCAGTTACAGCCACTGCCCCAGACTAATCTATGCACACAAACTCCCAGTCTTAGAATTCCTGTGTTGGGTTGGCTTATGTTTTGGGGAGGAATCAAGATGTATTGCATTTGTTTGTGACTCTGCCATACCTGGCTGTGCTGCAGAGAATGGGCTGGAGCAGGGAAGATGCTACACAGTCAGCTCAAATGCCTTTTGATGCCTCTGACGAGTTTGGAGTGGCAGAAGCCAAGGTCAAACGCTGCATTAGGATGTTCCTGTTTGGATTTATTCCTCACTGTCTATCAATTTTCTGTGGTATGATTTGGGCATCTGAGAGTCCTTAAAAATGGTGAATGGGAACACGGATGAGATGTCAAAGAAGCCAGAGTCCTCGAGTCTGCTATTGTCAAAGGATGTTACATGGGCAGAGGCCACTGGGACACACTCTTCTTCTCTGCCCTGCTTCTGCAAAGTTCCTGCACAGATGTCTTTTGCTGCCCTGCCAGCCCCGGCTTCTCAGGGAGACATGGCAGCAGACAGTGTCACTGCGAGACCCAAGGCTGCGGTCTCCAAAAATTGGAGACACTCCAGGGGAATGCCTCATGGCCTCTCCCTTTATTGGAATAAAGTAAAAGGACTCCTCTGTCTCCTTTCTGGGCACAAACCTCTGGCGTTTGGGGATTAGTTTTCCTACCAGTTTTAAGAAGTGATTTTTTATTTCATTGGGGTAGTGATATTGTTGAATGTTTTAGTAGTTTCACTTGGCTTTTTTATGGTTTTAATTAGCTATGCTTTATTTTTGAAATTATTTTTATACAGCACTGGTTAAGATTTCTAAATTAGAGTATAAAGGAAGAGCTTGGGGTGGGTTTTTTTTCAGTAATGTTTGGAGTCAGTTGTGGGGTTTTGAGTTTAGTGAGTCAGTTTTATTTATGTTTTTATTTGACAGTGGGTTTTTTTAAATTTTAATATTTTTATTAGTAGTTCTTTGATGTGAAATGTCTATTTGAGGTTTTGGGGGGTGTGAAATATTTGTTTGGCAGGAAGTTGATGTTTGGAATGTGTGGGGGTTTTGGGCTAGTTGTAGAGGGATTTTTTAATTTCTTTATCCTTAGGTTTACTATAGTTTTTGATGGGCTAAAATGTTGTTCTTTTTTTTGTTCCATTGGCAATAGAAACAGGTTTTGTTTTGATACGCTGTGATGGGATTAGTGTGTCCTGAGTAAGGTTTTCTATTTTCATGGCTCTTATGTATAAGGAAAACAAGTTTATAGAGTTTCAAATATAGATTAAAATATAAGTTAAAAAAAAAAAAACCCCTATAAATATAAATATATCAAATAAATAGAAATAAATATTACATGTAAGTGTAATAATATGGATATATATGTAAATA